>CAUYSK010023574.1:0-29666 GCA_963575035.1 Avahi laniger | reverse complement strand
CCAGCTACTTGGGAGGCTGAGGCAGGAGGATCACTTGAGCCCAGGAGTTTGAGGTTGCTGTGAGCTAGGCTGACGCCACGGCACTCTAGCCTGGGCAACAGAGTGAGACTCTGTCTCAAAAAAAATAGTTACTTATTGCTTATCACCTTTGTGTCAAATTCTCTTCTGGTTCTTGGCAGAATGATGAATAAGACAGACTCCTTCTATACCCTCAGGGAGTTTACAGTCTAGTTCACAAAAAAGATATGCACAAATTAAGTATGAAATTATTATAATCTTACAGAAGAAAGTAGTCTAATTGTCTACATGCTGAGCACTGAACTGGAAGCTGAGGGTGCCACAGTGACCAAAACAGGCATGGGTCTGTCCTCGTAGAGCTTACGAGGAGAGTCTGGTTGATCTTGTGAGGACTTCACGAAATAATGGACATTAAAGTATTTGGCACAGGAATGTGTACCTGTAGCTGTTGTCAAAGTACAACCTGTATAAGGTTGTCTTTTCCATTAGAAAATAATTAATAGCTTGATGGCAGGGACTACCCCCATGGTGAGATTATCTGTTATCCCAACGTTTGCTACATTAAAGTCAGATCAAAGTTTACAGGTTTTTAGATTTATGTAAAAGGCTAAGACAGAGAGAAGATGCTATTTTCTGTTGTTTCTAGGGGTAAGGCCATTCTCAGGCAGCCAAGGGTGGCCGTGGTAGAGGGGAGTGGTAGAGAATAGTGTCATTAGTCACTGCTCAAAAGTCCAAAGGTACCACATGGACTCCTTAATTCACAGCGGTACCCCCAGAATCCCCTAAGGAAGGGATTGAGGTTGTTTAATACGCATCAGTTCTACATGAGGTTTATGTCTGTCACACATAGTAAGTGGCCTCAAAGAGATTTTTATTATACTCTTTGAAATATAAAAACTTGTAACTTCAAAAAACATCAGAGAAGTCATGGGGGATAAAAATAAATTTCAATAATAGCAAAATACAAATGTTTAGATGTTTAACTGAGGATCAGTATGCATTAACTCACCCTCTGTGGTGAGAGCCCAGTAGCCCTCCAGGGGCAGAAAACAGGAGCGGATTTTACCCTAAGAACTGTATGGTCAAAGAACCCACCTTGGAGACTTTCTGCACAAATAAGAATATTTAGGTGCCATCATTCAATACAGCGGTTTATTTACCGGAAAAGATGATGAATTCTTTGGTTACCACATGATCTTTGTGGCTTCCTAGGGTGGAGAACTAAGGCCACATCAAAAAGAATGGCCCAGATTATTTGAAAGACTCTGCTTGTCCTCAGCCCCACACATCAGGTCTTCAGTTCTAATTTCGACAGCACTAAACCAGGCTCTGAATGCTCAGCAGCAACAATCAGAGAGATCATTGTAGGTCTTACACCCTGTGTTAAAAATTCTGTAGTAGGGCCCTTCAGTAAATGCAAACTTGGAGTTTAATGCAACACCATGCCATCTATATCTTTATACCCTCTGTGGTATCTATATGGCCACATTATAGCAGGTATTAAACTATTCTTCAATAAATATCTGTTGACTGAATATATAAAAAATTATAGTAATTAAGTAGTAGTAATAAAACTGAATTTTATCCCTGACTACGAAACTTTCCGGGAGGACAGAGATGGGTAACTGACAAAGTAGAAAATGACATTTTATAGGGACCTTTGAGAGCATTCAGTTTAATGTCTGTATTTACAAATGCAAGAAAATAACCTAAGGCCTATAAATTTCAAGTTATTTGCCCAAAGTCACAGGGAATGACAGGTGAGTCCTCACAGCCAGTTTCCAAAATCCATGACATAGGCACTTTCTAATAAACCACATTCAAATTTATGGCTAGTGACAAAATGCCATAATTTTCTTTTCTGTGAAGTTTTAATTCTTAATGTATTGATTATATAGATGAGAACTGGCAATTGTTTCAAAGGCTCATCCAGCTATAGTGGTTGCCATGTAACACCTGTTTATAATTGTCAGCATTTTGCTGTAGTGTAATTGATTTGCTCCCTGCTTGCTCCAGAGGCTTCATAGGAAACTTGGTGTTGCTTCCCTACCTGGTCACAGTTAGGAAAGAATTTCTTTCAATACTTATTTCCCTGCCTTAATTGTTTCTAAACTCAGAGCTGTTACATAACAATGTACATCCCCCGGATTCCCAGAATTTTACTTGACCTCATTTTTAAACCCTATTAGATGTATGATTTTATTGTGAACCATTTCAAATCCCTTTTTAAGGTCGGTTGGATACAGAAGTCAGAGAAGTAATAACCTTTTGGTAACTATATAAGTAATATACTTCCATGGAGATATTTAACACAGGTAAACTACTGCTCTCCCAGGGGTGGGTCACTCAAAGTTTAGCAGAGAGCCGTTGGATAATGTTATACCGGCCTCTGAGCAGAGTCCAGGGTTGGAAACTTAACTCTCATGAATATGGTTTAATGGCAAATAAAACAAACATTTAAATGCACATGTGTTGAACAATTTCTATGAAGTCCATTACACTGCAAACATTAAAATCAAAAGATATTTTAGACGGGACCTGCAAATGTACTCAATTGGCGATGCTTACTCAGGTAAAACCTGTATTTGTACAGTGCTTTACAGTTTCAGGATGTTCAAAATTTCAGTCAAAAAAATGAACTGGAATCTGATCAACTATGTGGGGATGTGACATTCGGACCTCTATTCTTATGTAAACAACCAGAAGTTTGAAGTCTATTTGAAAAGTTCAATATACTTCACAAAATAATCCACCAATTTCTGATTGTGTACTAATTTGCTTCTGCCGGGGGCTTGGCATCTGAGTAAAACAGGCACATACACAAGCCTGAAGCTCAGGCGTGCAGCTGCATATGCCATTTCTTAAAAAAAAACCAATAAAATTTATAATTCCTAAATAAATACATCTTTAAACATGCATTCATAACAAATGGTAATTTCCTGGAAGCCAGGCTTTTCTGTACTTACCTGACATGCTCTTCATGTTTTCAATTTAATTTAGTCTTTATTATTCCTGCCCATGTTAGTCAACAAACTATTGGCTTTGAAAAGATATGACTAAAGTATTAGTGTTTAATTGATGCATTTAAAAATATTTATGGCCAGTTCATTTAAAAATATCAATAACTGTTCTCAAATTTTAAGAAAACCACCAGAACCAGGGGAAAATATTTGCATGCCAGAGAAATTTCCCATTAAAAGTGTCTCTTGAGCTGCTTCTTCACTAATTTATTGCTTGGCATTTCTTTTTCACATTTTATTACTTAGATAAATATGTCCTATCAGAACCAAATGTAGTTATGATTGGTTCTTTATTTTATGTAAGAAAATAAATTGGTAATTATAAAAATGTAGTACAAAAATTTGTCTATTAAAGTGTCCTGTTTGTAAAAAGAATCTGGGTATATAGATAACACTCTCAATGGACTCTAAAACACAAAACCAGAGGCAATACTGTTAAAATTTATAGTACTAATTAGTTTTGTGTTCTAGAATAAAAGTTCATTATAATAGATAGTATATAAAAACTAAGAACACAGAAAATAAAAGTCCCAAGATAGGTGGTGCTATTGCAATAGACCAGTTAAGAACCCTCTAGAGCAAAGACTAGGAAAAGACAATTATTTTTGTTTAAGATTCTTGTGTACAGCTGAGGGAGAGACAACACAGAGCACCTATTCTGAAATGAGAAAAGAGCTGATAAATAGTTATCATCATCATCATCTCACTTACTCTTTCTTCCCTTTGGTCATCTGTTGGTGATTTCTTTGCTCAAATGTCTGCCTTCAATGTTTTTTCAAGCACCCAACTTTAAAAGTGACATGAGAAAATTCCTCTCTCCTGAAGAGCGCAGAGAGTTTCAAAGCTTTGGAAATAATGTTCACATCTACAGCAGCAGAACTTCATGAGGGCAGTGACCCTCAATTTAACTGGACCAAAAATTCACCCCTCACAGAGAATGTGTTGTCTAGAGCCTCCTCCACACCCTCCCTTTATCCTATTTGTGCATGAACCCACGCTGGCGTTCAAAGAGCTAGTTGTTTTCATGAAACAACTTTTATAAAAACTACCATCTTTCTGACCATTTATGATGCTGAAAGATACACCATCATTTTTCCCTGGTTACATAAAGGTAAAGGCATTTTTTTACAGCAAGAAAGCATACTGCTAATAGCAATCAATGCTTTATAATTGGGATGAGAATGCTATTAAGATTCGAAGGCAGCATTCTAAGAGGTCCCTCTTGTTTGCAGTTGGCAGAATATCGGCTATTTCAATACAAGCAAAGAGTTGCAGTAGACACAGCTAATTACCTCCATCCTGCCTGTACTCAAGTCTTCTTACTCCCAGGTGCCTACTCCACTCGCTCAGGGACAGAAGATAAGTAGATAGATGTGAGCAGGCACACAGGACCTTGTGCAGCCACCAGCACTGAGAGCAATTGGTTAATACCCTTGGAGCTAGTTAAACCCTTAGTAAACAGTCCCAAACTCTAGCAGATGGTCTATTAGTCCCAGTGGTGCTGTTCAACATCTATACAACTCCATACAAGGAACTAAATTCTTAGGATTGGAGGATTGCTCTTCTCTAGCATATTCTATTTCACATTTTATGATTTTACTTTGTAACTAGTGTCTTTTCTCATAATGGAGAGTTTGGCCTGGTTCTATTTTTCTCCACCAGTAGAATGACAAAAGGGATGACAGTCCATGTGGTTAACACTCACCAAGGACTTGAATATATTTTCACTTTACAACCAAGGAAGCAGATGGATAACTGAAGCTGTTACAAGTCATCCAATGGCAAACTCACAACCCCTACCCCGCAGAGTAAGCTTGTTATATAGCAGCTTAGTTTTAATATTTATCTTCTTAGAGGATAACAGAATTACTGTTATAAAAATCTTATTTGAAACATTTCTGATTTCTAAACATATTTTTAAACTACTTATTCTATTTCTTACACTGTTTTGAATACTATGAAGGTCAACCTAAAATGGATGATTGTAAAACATTCCTGCCATAATATTGTTCATTTTTCCTTTATTACATGTAGCATCCTTAGAGTGTTATCTTCCACTATTTCTCCCTTCCTATGTCTTTCTATTTCTGTTCCCCACCACCACCCATCTTTTCAAACCGTGAATGCCATTTTTCTTAATAAAAGTCTTCTTTAAAAATTGATGTCCTTAATACACGCTCCTAAATTCTTTATACTTTTGTTGTATTTCCCAATCAGGGATTGGCGTTTGGCTTTTATAATTCCAAAGAGAATATGAATTGTCTCTATGTCATGAAAATATATATCCACACTGCTTGGTGCTGCAACTGTACTTTCTCAACTCAGAATTAGAGCCCTGAAGGAGGAAATAGTCACAGGGAAGGGTGTAGGAGAAAAAAAAAAAAATCAAGAAAACATATCTTTAAAATTCTCCTGAGGACATTCCTAAAGTCCAGCCCTTACTCCTGGTGGCCAGATTATTTTGGCTTTTATTTTAAGACGGGAGCGATCACATCTTTCTAGCTAATGGACAGTCTATGAGCATATCCTTTCCTGGATGTAGGATGAAAATCGGAAAACTCTTATGCCATTCTCAAATACAACTTTTCAGATAACCACTGGAAAAACATTCACATGACACCAAATTACGAGGTATTTCTTTTCAAAATCTAGTAATCAAGTGAAGTTTGTTTTCACTCAAATGTTTTTATAGACATTATTTTGTATAGACAAAGAATATGAGATGACACAAGTGACGTATAAACAGGGAATGGGGCCTAATGAGACTGACGATGAACTTTCTTTTAGCCTCCTTGTAGGAAGCTATTAATTGCTACCGTTGTGGGCTAAAGTGTGTTCCATCCTCTCCATCCTTCACGCCACTTTCATATATTGAAGTCCTAATCCTCAGTTTCTCAGGATGTGACCTTATTTGGAGATAGAGTCTTTACAGAGGTAATCAAGTTAAAACGAGGTCATTAAGGTGGGCCCTAATTTAATATGACTGGTGCTCTTTTAAGAAGGGGGAATTTAGAATTTGGAAGACAGTCATCTGCAAGCCAAGGAGAGAGGTCTGGAACAGATCCTTCCCTCACAGTCTCAGAAGGAATTAGCCCTACCAACACCTTGATTTTGGATTTCTAGCCTCCAGAACTGTGAGATGATACATTTTGTTGTTTAAGCCACCCAGTTTTTGGTACTTTGTTAGAGCAGCCCTGGAGAACTACTACAGCTTCCCACTTAATTTTTTGCCCTGGGAATGACACTTCTAACATGACACGCTACAACTGTAGTTATTGTTGAAGAAACATATATCTATATTAATTTCACATTTGATTTCTTAACTTTAGAAAAAAAAACTATGCTGCTCTTTAAATGGCGATGTCCTGAATTTCATGATAAAAGTCTTAAATAGTGGCAAAATATGTTGAGAATCATATAAAACAAAATTTACAGTTTATAATGAAGGCAAGTAGAAGTTAGAAGCCTTTTAAAGTCACCCAGTTAGTTACTGGTGAAGATAGTTCACATGGCGCTCATTCTCCATGTTTTTCTACTGTAGCATAGAGCCATTCTTAACTAGTATCCAAGGATTTCATATCATTAAAATAATTTTCCCTATTTTATCATGTTAAAAAATGTTAAAGTCAGTTTAATATAAGAATAAGTAGACACTAAGATCACAAAAAAATAGTTTACTCCACTGAAATCATGTTCTGCAAAGTCTTAGCACTTACATATTCTCAAACTACATTTTCACTGTTATATTGTAAACATATTTTTGTACCATTTTGAGATAAGCACAGCTATGACATGTGGCTCAATACCTCAGTGTCTGTGGAAAGCTTAGGATTTTCCTTAGAATTCTGCATATCCAAGCAGAGGAATTGTTCAGAAGACCACTTGTGCATTTGCTAATCCTCAGTGATAGTTTTCATAAGTTGCATTGTACATGCTCAGGTAATTTTCAAAGAATATTGTTTTAACTAAAATTAAATTGCTATTTATCATAAAGCTAATTGCTTCTTGATAGACCTTTCAGTTTCTTTTCTCCTCCAATTATTTTCTTCGATCCTGATTCTATTTTTTTTTTTTTCCTTCTTTGAGAAGACACAGGGTAAATAAGGTAGGAATCTTCAGGTAGCTAACATGGAAGAGAAATTTGACTCTTCTACCCTAAAGGATAGAACTAAGATAAATTGGTTAAAGTCATCATTAAATAGATTTCAACTCAAAACAAAGAAAACCTGTAAACAGAGCTATGATGTGATAGAAGTGGCTGCTGTAAAAGATCTTAAGGGTTAGTCACTGGTGATATTCTAAGTATTAGACCATCAGGGGCAAGAGAGCTTCAGTATAGACAGAATTTAACCAATGAATGGATTAGACTAAATGGCCTTTATAGCCTTTTCCATCCTAAAAGTTTATGGCTCTGTGAACTCAGCAGTAATCTCACAGGACTAACTCTCCCCTTCAACTAACATGAGGCTCATTCCTTCACATTCTTCACACACTTTGCATTTAGTACACCATGTAATTCATCTAATTAACATACATTTAGACGACTCAGAGATGAAACATTCATCACAGTTCATATATGTCAATAAGAGATAGGGTTCAGGTCAGAATTTTTTCATTGCTACTCATGTATCAGTATGAAATCATGTATTTTTTAACATACTGCGTGAGGACAAAAAACCGTCCCGTAATCTTAAGAGAAAGAATTATTTTAACAGTCCTATTACTCCTTGGGATTCTTTTCTGAAGAGCTAAAAATATATAGTACACCATGAGATAATCAAATACTAACCTCCTTCATTTTTTCCAGTTCATTCTGTAAAGCTTGCTTTGCAATTTCAACTTCTATGAGCTGTTGCCTCAGTTTCTCATTTTCACCTTCTGTCGTTGTTCTCTTTTCTTCCACATTTTCCAGTTCATGGTGAAGTCTCACAGATACATCCTTTGCGACCTGAATTAGTATTTGTATCAATAAAATATAATTAAAGAAAATATAATAAGTGGGCTAAAATTTTATTCATTCTGAAAGCATATAAGCATATAAGCCAATATTTATCTAGTGTTTACCATGTGCCAGGAAGTGTTCAGTGTGCTTTACATACAAGCAATTTACATATATGAACCATTTTACCCTCACAACAATCCCATGAGATAGCTATTATTATTATTTCCATGTTACAGATCAGGAAACTGAGTTTCAGAGAGGTAAAGTAATATGCTCAAGGTCACACAGCTAACAAGTAGTCTAGCAGTATGGCTCTAGATTTTGTTCCCTTAATTTCTACCCTACACCATGGTAACAAATGTTCTATTGCGTTTTATCACATGTAGAGAAATTTCACATATCTCCTCAAATTCCACAACAAAACTATGCAGCAGATGTTTTCATTATCACCTATGATAAAGAATGGAAAACAGAAGTTTTGACAAGTAGAGGGCTGGGGCTTGAATTTTGATCTTATAACTAGAATTCTCAGTGTTTAATTTTAGGAAACACTTCAGTTGTTGATATTAATTTTTGGGAATGACTGTGCATTTTTACCGCGTATTTTCAGATTGTCTTCGAAGTTTTAGGGTTTGACAGAAAAGTGGAGCATTCTGGTGTAGAGGAGTAGGTTACTGGCTTGCGGTTTTAGACGGGATGGAGAGTGAGGCTGGCTATCACTGCTTTCCAGGCCTGGGCCCTTAACCTTTGTGAAGGGTGCAGCTTCTGCGTCTGTAAAATGATGTCATTAACAATCTCTATCTTACAGGGGTTTTTTTCCCCTTGAGAATCAAATGAAATAATGTATGTAACAATGCTAGCCAAGTGCCTGGTACATAGTGAACACTCAAGAAATGCTAGGAAAAGTAACAAAAGAGGTAACACAATAATGACTTTCATAAAATATACACTCATAGCTGTCTTTAAAAGAAATATAGAATAATTATACATTTGATTTTTATGCCTCGATGCAGTCAATACAATTAAAAGTACATTCATTTCGTTGCCTACGGCGATTAATTTAATATCTGGTTGCATTGTCAATGAATCTGCCTACGATCACAATGAACTGGAGACTACACTTATCTAAAAAATGCATTTCGAGGTTGAGATTTCTTCACTGGGAGAGATTCTGAAGGAGCAACTTCACTTTAAAAATGAGATTCTTTCATTTACTTTATTCTCCTTTTACTTCAACAAAATGGCCACAAGTTAGACAGTTTTCCTTTCAGGAAGTTACCTAAGTGGCAAGTATAGAAAGGAAGGTACCCTGGAAGAAGGAGGCGGGGTGGGGACTTGCAGAGAGAAATCTTAACTGTTAGCTTGCCGGTGCTGTTCCTATTCTGGGCTTCACCTCCCGGGGAGGGGTCCTCCTAGTGCTACTCTTGAGTGCTTAATTGCACCTGGCCATGGCTTGGAAGACAGGCTCCAGGCCAGATCAAAGCCAGAGCCTGCGCCTTGTCACGCCCATGTTTCCGCCCAGGAGGGAGGCGCCTCTTCCCTTCACCTCTTGTAGAGCCACAGTTACTCCCAGGAGAGCCCACTGAGCTGGTTTTCTGCCAGTCCCTCCGCACGCACTGGACTCTTTAGACCCACCTGTCAGTTCTAACCCTTCCGGGACCCTGCTATTTTGTGTCAGCGGTGCGAAACTCGGTATCCCCAAAGCTCTTTTCGCGCCACCACTGAAGACATTTCTGCGCAAAGAGCCCTTGACCAAAGTCCCCACCGGCCGCCCCTGCCGCACGGCGTCAAGCCCACCCCCAAGCCGCAGACCTTCAGGTCCTGCTCCAGGCTGCGCAACAGCTCGCCGTCGATTTCCCCGGTCTGAGCGTAGCGGAGCCTTTTGCGCTCGGCTTTGCGGAGGCGGTACTGCAGGATCCGGCAGTTTTTGTTGGCTCTCTCCAACTCGTGGCGCATTTCCTGCAGTTGACAGGCATCCTCCTCGAAGAAAGTGTCCCTCATCTCGTCCATCTCGGTTCTCAGCTCATCGATCTCGTTCTGAGGCGGTGACAGGCCGCGGGTCAAAATTAGCCTCACCTCCAGCCCCTCCGACATACGCCACGCACACCCCATTCCAATTCCAAATTCTCAGCTTTATTTCCTTCTCCTCCATTAGTCAAGTGACAAGAAACCGAATGAAGGAGAGGAAACTGGAAAGAGGGCCCACTTTAGGCCTTCTCTCGCTCCCTTACTCTCGCTTTCTCCACGAAAAAGTGGGACAAACCATGATAATTAGAGAAACGAAGGCCCAGATTTGGATTTAAATGAAAACCTAACGTTACCAAGATCGGGTTCTGTTTCAAATCCAGACAAGGCCTAGGACCCCCCTCCCTCTTTAAGGCTCCCCATCGGGTTAGCAGCCTCTCACCCCCGCCGGGACACGCCCTAATCCTCTGAGGCCCACACCTCCCCTCCCCCACCCGCCTCCCCCCACTCTCCTCACCTTGAGAGTCTCGTTCTCCTCTCGCAGTTTCTCCATCTCCTCCTGCATTTCTTCCTGCTCCTGGAGCTGCTGCGGGTGCGGCTGCGACGAAGGGGGCGCCGCCGCTTGCATGCCCCCTCCGCTTGCGCTGCCCTCTGCGCTCTGCTGGGGGCCCTCCGCCGCCGCCGCCATTGGGGAGGCGGAAGGGGCTGCAAGGGGCTCACAAATGGCAGGGGCACCAGCGACAGGGGAGCTGCGGCTACTGCTACCGCCGCCGTTCTTAGTGTGCATCTGAGCCGCGGCTGCCGCCGCTGCCGCCCGCTCCTTCTTGAGATGGAACTGGATGAGCTCAGACTGCAGACATCCTTCCTTCCAGTAGCTCCCTCCACCGCCGCTGCCGCCCCCTGCAACGCCGCTTCCGGAGTTTCTGCTACCGGGGCCTGGGGTTCTGCCCGCGGGAGAGGAGGATGGCGAAGGGGAGGCCCCCTCCCCGCCGCTGCCGCCCCTCTGCTGAGCGCGGATGCCTTTCCCTCGCCAGCCCCTGGGCGGCGGCGGCGGCTGCGGAGCGCCCCCCTCCCTTTCCCCGGAGCCGCCGCCGGCTCCTCCTCCTTCCCCGTCCCCTCCTCCCCCTTCCCCGAGCGGAGGGGGTTCCCCGAGTTTCGAGGGCACGGAATCTAGCTCTCGGGGCTGCTCCTCAGGCGGCCCGGGCCTCCTGCTGCCCAAAGCGGCCAGGGTCGCTGCGGGGGCCGCTTCAGCACCAGCCGCGGGCTGGACAGCTCCCGGCGCGGCCCCTTTGGGCGCCTGGGGCGCCGCCTTCTCGGGCCCACCTCCACCGCCTCGGGAGCCTGCCTGAGGCCCCGCGCGGCTCCCGGTCTTGCTACCCTGCTGTTGCTGCTGCTGCAGCTGCTGCTGCCGAACGGAATTGAGTTTAGTGCCGGCCCCCACCGGGGACCGGGTGGCGGTGGTTGTCTGTCGGAGCGAATTGTCCCTCGGCCTAGCAGGTGATTGAGCTCGCTGCTGCTTTCTGCTGCTGCCCTCCGGGTGCAGGCGAGCCTCAGTGGCTGCGGAGGCAGCAGAAGCTGCGGCTGCGGGAGGGGCAGCGCCCCCGGACGGTGGCTGACTCATGGCAGTCTAGGAAGAACCTATTGGATGCGATTTGGAATCGTCCATCACTAGATCATCCTCTTCCCTCTTCACCGCCACCAACCTTCCTTTCTAAGCTGGGACAGAAACAAAAGAAGGAAAGCACACATGTCGACATTGTGACAGAGCAAAGGGTGATTTTGCTGTACAAGAGAAGCCCCAGAAAATGGTGAGACTTGGAAGGAGCTTAACAGAAGCTTTGACTTTAGGAATAGAATGCAGGCCGGTCAATTCTCATTTTGTCCACGATGGCGCTGTCTTCATCTCCCTCCACCTGAGTAAAATGATGAAGGATCTGAAAGCAGCTGAACCTTACAGTCTCACAGTAGCAGGTTTTGGAAAGGGTGAGACACAAAGTCAGAAATGTATTGATGGGAATGAAGATTTAAAGAGAAGAGGATAAGGTCGAGAAGAAGCTTCCAAAACAAAAGGAGATGTTCACATGCTGGAGTTATTAAACTCTTGCTTTTACAACTTTGGCTTTCCTCACCATCAAATCTATATTTAAAGCCTAGTTTAGTGGAGAAGGTTTTATTAAATCAGTATTCCCAAGTGTCAATTAGAGGAAAAGGGTTATGATGTAAGGCTCCTAGAGAAAATTTGATATGTATAAGTGATATGTATAATGTTGTTTTAGAGAAATGCACCCAATTTCGTTTAGAACAGAACTAAAAGAAAATCTACATAATGAATGATTTTAACTCAACCTCAGTTTCAAGAAAATAATGGCATTAGGAATTATCTGTATGGTTTAGTTATTAGCAATCCCA
Organism: Avahi laniger; assembly: GCA_963575035.1. Classification (NCBI taxonomy): domain Eukaryota; kingdom Metazoa; phylum Chordata; class Mammalia; order Primates; family Indriidae; genus Avahi; species Avahi laniger. The sequence continues at coordinate 17,312 of CAUYSK010023574.1, read as the reverse complement.
AAGTTTTGTTGTGGTTGTTTTGTGTTGTTTTAGCTTTGGAAAATAATTTTTAAAATTCTTTTGGAAAAGTTGATGGGTAGCTCTATAGGGCTCCCTAAGTTTCTGGTGATGAATTTTTCTACACTTATCCAATTTCATAGTTCTTGTGAATCATTTTAGTTTTAAGTGTAATTGCTAGATAGAAAATAATTTCATTCTTGAGCATCTTCTTAGCTGGTTGTCATAGACAAAGATGTACTTTTAAAGTGCCTGTTTCTTTCTATAAAGTGAATTTTGAGATGGAATGACCCTGTACCCAGAAGGCTGGTACATCTTCCCTCATGATGGTAAGATCAATTTCCACTGTGTATCTTTCCAAGATAAATCCAGCACTGGATGCTTTAATCTGGAAAATAGCAAGCTATTGCCCCATGGGTTCTTTTTCCTAGTGATCCAGTCAGCTACTCAATTACATACCTTTTCCTTAGAATCCTTTCTCTCTAAAGCACTGAAAAGGCCATGACTAGGCATAAAGTTTTGCTTTTTAAAATTTTTCTCTTATTAAGAGAGAAAGTTACTCTACTGTCAGTCACTGTACTTACATTATACTTGTCATCTATTTTTAGTGTCATAAGTTAGCATGCAGTAATTCCTCATTTTATAAAGAAATATTACTGGAGGACTCCTCCTCCACCTCCCTATCTATTTCCGGCATCTCCTTCCGGAAACAGAAAGATTATAAAGGTGGACAAAGAAGATATTAGGAAAAAGATATTAGAAAAAAAAATGCCCACCAACTTATTTTCTACATCTTCTCTTGAAGCCACAACACTACTAAAATGTCTGGCCTAGTTCATCAGCCTGGGTCACACTAACGTGGGTCACCCAACTAAGCTATGTGCCAATGCAAACTTATTTTTTGTTTTTAGTTAGGCAGAATCATTCCAGAGCTTAGAAGCCATCAGATAATGCTTAAACTCAGCCCCCAGACAGCTTTAACCCAGGAGAAAGCTTGTGTTCCAGTAACTGGGCTCCACAATCAAAGGCACCTGGCTGCTGTCACGTGGTTCTCACAAAGTGACAAGATGCTGCATCTCTCCAAGGCTTCCCCCGGTGGAAACTGCCACCCAGCCAACCCTGGCCCGGCTCAAACCCCAACACTTTCAATCTCAAGTTTTGTCTGCCTACCGACCCACCCCATCTCTCATCCCCATCCCTATAGAAATCCAGAACTGCTCACTTCTCAGCAGAGGCGATGTTTCCAAGAAGTTGATGCAAATCACCAACGCTTTCCTTTTGATATTCCGTGGATCTCAGGGTTTTTATTATTGTGCCTTTCGGAGCCGAGGAAAAGTTTAAGTTCGTAGCATTATTTGCGACTTTCTGGCTGAGCACGACTTTGGGCCAGCTTACTCCAGTTCCACACCCACTCGATTTCTCCAAACAATGGCGGTAACGTCAAGACTCAGCTGCCCCCAAAGCGGGTTACTGCCCGGCGGTTCGCTGCCGGGCTGGCGCTGCGGCTCACAGCAGGCTGACACGCGAGGTACCAAGCCGTGCCAGACGCTCCCCAGGAAGTGCAGGGATATTCATGAGCTGACCTCACCGGACTGGGCAGGGGAGAGGGCGGGATTGCAAGGGACCACAGGGTAGGAGTAACCAAAGAGAGATTACTTTCGAGAGGAAATACAAGAAGGCAGGGAAGGGGTGGAAGGTGGCGGGACAAAAAGACAAAAAGGCCAGAGCCACCGCCCGAGAGGGGAGATTGGCAGCCGCGCTCAAAGTCCTTTCTCCACTCTCGTATCCCGTACTTGGCAGAGGATTCCAAAGCCGCTTGAAATCGCATGCACTGATTTTCCGCAAAGCTTTGTCCTGGGTCCAATCAATCTCCATCAATTATTTACTTGAGCTCTTTTCCAGGGAGGCGGGTTCGAACAGCCTTCTGGACGTGCCTGACGCCTCCGGACGCAGCTCCAAGGCGCTGGCGGGCGGCTGCCAGGAGTTCTCTTTGTTCACTCACTTTAATTCTCAGTCGAGCTCTCCACGCGGTGCTCGTCCCCACCCCCAGCCCGGGCGGAGTCATCGGATGTCGTTTCCACGAATAGATAATGGTTGCCACTGTGGGACCCACCGTCCCACAGACAAAGGTTTCTTGTGAGGCCACCGCGAATTTAGTGCAAACTGAATAAATATCGGCTTACAGAGAGCGTTCACAGATAGGTTCGCCCTCGGTACATTTTTCTCTGTCCTTCATTTAGTGCGGGAGCAATTGCTGAGATCCATAATTTTTATCGTAGTGCATGTGTGTAACGGAGTCAGAAAGAATGTATTTCGTAAGATATCAGCTTAAAAGGGAATTCAGGAAAAAAAGGGAAAATTCAGAATATATGCCTTTACACTTTACACAAATCCATGTAGGTCCATAGCAATAATGTTTTTTTAAATTTGAGTGGAAATTTCTCTTTTTCTTCCAGGGTTTTTTGGGGGGGAGTGAGCATGGGAGACTCGCTCCTATCTCTAAGAATTCCTTTGTGAGCTTGAAGATGAGAAAAAAACTGCTTTGAAAGGACATTTCTTTGAAATTAAATTTCTCTCTCATTAATATTGTGGTTTTGTAGGGGAACTGCGGTAAATATCTTGAAATAATAATTGTTTATACACTAACATGAATTTCTGTGTAAGAGATTTTTATTTACCAAGTGTAAATTTTGCATTAAAAGTGAAATTAAAACAATTTATAAATAGTTTGCATGCAAACAATCATTATAGCAAAATAAAAACATATTCAAGCCCTGGTGATTAATATTTCCAGTGACATATAAGACAAATATAGTATCACAACAAAGTCATTCATGTTCCAAAATAGATATTAAAAGCCTATTTTGTGCCTGGCACTGTCCAAGGTGATGGGGATGCAAAGATTAAATCAAGAAATTGTCCTTATGCTAGGAAGGCTCAAGCATATTGGTGAGAATTGAGATAATTTCTTTATTTTTATTCAAATACTTTTGGGAAGTGGAAAAGTGACACCAATATCTGTAATAAAGACATCAAACCTCGACTAGCATACCAAAAATAAAAGAAAAAAAAAAAACAAGTGAAAATGTAATCATAAGTTAGTTTGAATTTATATTAGGCAATTCCTCATTATGTACCTAAACTTCAGTTGTAATATCCTTAAGAAATATCAATATCTATAGATCTCATTCAATCATAATTGATAAAATAGATAAAATATTTTCCAGATCAGTCTTTACAAATAAAATATTGATATTGTAAATATAGTCTGAGGACACAAAACATTCTTGGTCCTGTTTCTCTAAGAACTTGTACTCTGCTTAGGCATCTATGTTTTACTTTTTTCATAAGGTAATGTTATTTATTTCAATACAATTAGTAACTTTAAAGAATCTAATAAAAATCAGGAATGCATTATTTATGTATGTTTAAATCAAACAATCAATGTGCCTGAATGTTTCATTTTATAATTTAATATTACCAACTTCAAGGTTGAAAACTGTAATAATATAGGATAAGAATAAGCAATATTTAAGATACTTCTTAATTCATGTAAATATACCATAGAAGCCAGGCATGGTGGCTCATACCTATAATCCCAGCACTGTGCGAGGCTGAGATGGGAGGATCGTTTGAGGCCAAGAGTTCAAGATCAGGTTGGGAACACAGCGAAACCCTGTATTTACAAAAATTTTTTTTAAAAAATTAGCTGGGCATACTGTTGATTACCTACAGTCCCACCTACTTGGGATGCTGAGGCAGGAGGATCACTTCAGCCCAGAAATTCAAGGTAACAGTGAACTATGATCAGGCCACTGCACTCCAGGCTGAGTGACAGAGTGAGATTCTGTCTCTAAGAAAAAAATAAATAAATAAAGCCATAGAAAAAGAACGTTTGAATTGGAAATTTGGTTTATTCTTTTATTTGCTGGTTAAAATTATATTTCTACAATTAAGCAAAACCCAAAGATGATTATTAAAAATTTTTTCAGAATTTATAAAGACTTTGACATTATTTTTAATGTGTTTGAGAAGCAGGCAAGCCAGCTGACCTTTTAATGTCTGCTTGAAATAGTGAATCATCCACTTCATAGCACAGCAAGATGTAGATCTTAGATCAAGGAAAGAAAGCTAAAGTCTCAACTTCAAAGACCTTAAGATATACATAGCTTAAAACATTTACCCCCCAGTTCTCATGACTTTCACCATATCATAGTATCTTAATCTATATGGCTTTACAGCTTGCAGGCCCTTTCACTTCGTGTGTTCAAAACACTGTGAAGTAGATACTATCATCCCCATTTAAAAACTGAGTTTCAGAGATGTTAAATGACTTACTCAAGTTTAACTTCGTAATGAATTTTGATTTCACCTTGAATTTGAGTCCTGTCCTCCATCAAGTCTGCTTGTTGTATTGGTCTCAGATGCCTCACTTCTTTTTCATATTACAATTTAAAAATCCGTATCTCCATGTATCCTAGTTCAGTCTGTTCACCTATGCATAGAATATCTGCATTTAGAGGTAACATTATCACCTCAAGCTCTATATGAAATTTTTCTCTTTTCTCTAACTGGTATCTATTTCTATTCTATTTTTCTTTTAGTAAAGAAAAACAATATGATCTGTATCTTTTTCTTCTGGGGAAACCATCATTTTGTATACATTCCCACTAAACATTGGTTTCTTCATTGCTTTATTTATTTATTTAGTTTGCTTATCCATTTTTTTTCCAAACTGTCTAATTTTTATTCTTTATTTCCTTTGCAATCGCTACCAAAATTCAGGTCCTCATAATTCTACATTTAGACTGCGGCAATGCTTCCTATTTGAATGATAGATTCTTTCTGCCAAATCTACACTGCCTAACTCTGACAGTTTACACCTTTATTAAACAACACTTTCCTCATGTCATTCTGCTTACAGTCATGTCCAAATTTTTACAGCACGTCTAAACTCTTCTTCCTAGACTTCAAGGAAATACACTGTCCCATCCTATATTAAACTGTACTCCCTAATACTTCACAACACATGTTCCCTGTCCTAGTGAGACTTATTGTCTCTGTTTCCCATCATCATGCAGGCTCCAGCTGCTTCTGTACCTTTTCTCTTGCCATTCTCCATACTTGTCATGTGTCCTTCTTCCTCTCCAGTCTAAAATCTGCCCCTACATTTTGGGTGATTTTATATTGCTGAGTGCTTACTGTGTTGATCCGGATGTAACACTGTTCCGAGTACTTCTTGATGAATTCCCTCAGTCGTTGCATGTCTGAGAAGGTCTTTATTTCTCCTTCATATAAGAAACTTAATTTTGCAGGGTACAAGATATTAGGCTGAGCATTATCCTGTTTGAGGAGAGTGAGAATGCAGCTAAAGCATATCTCCAATTTGTCATTTTCCTCTTGTATCTCTGCTTTCCTTTGTGTTGGCTTCGGTCTCAGGCAGGCTCTTCATTTCTAGGGAATTACCTGCACCTCCAGGCTTAGCAATCCTAGGAAAATAGGGACATATGTTTTTAAGGAGTTCCAGCGAAATTCTAGGCACCACTTTCATGCTTCCACACTGGGTCTTGAGTCCACTCCTGCAGTAGCTAAGGTGATGTACAATTATCACTACTAGATCTGGGCAATGAATCAACCACTTAAACTAAGTGGTAGAGTCAATCCCACCAGTCCATATAGCAGGATGGAGGATTCATGGTCTTCCAAAGGTAAATTATGGCTCTGTTATCAAAAGAACAGGATACTGATGCTGAGAGGACGAAACAATGAAAATATACTTCAGTCTCAAGACAAATGATAACTCTGTGTCTGAACAAAGTGCCAAACGACCTTTAAATGGTGATTGATAACATGGAGAATCTCTAAGATGCCTAGTTGAATCCTGACCAGGTATTAGCATGTGGGAGGAAAGATCACTATCTATCTATGATAAGATATCATGGTACTGTGCAATACCCTTTGGAAAATCTGACTCAGTCTGATCAACTTATGAGAACAATTTATACCAAGTCATTACTGAAGAAGCTCAGACTTCATTAAAGATCTGAAAGACTCCCAGAATTCTCACCATTTATGAAGCTGTTAGTGTAGTGAGAAAGGAGACAAAATTGGATCCTCTCAGGCAACAGAACTTGAATTATAAGCATAGATTTGAGGTATCAATTCAGATTTGGAGAGTTGGAGTTTATACAGTCTCTAAGTTGAATTCCTGATAAACATAGGTCCAGGCAGTGGATGCTGCTAATAAGAATGGTCCTGAGTGGAGACTTTCAGAATGAGGGGCCTGACCACAACAAGACATCTGGAACCACTAAGACACATACTTCTAGCTTTCTTCAACTCTCTCCTCTACATAGGACAGGGATAGAAAAAAAAATAAAAGCATTAAACATGAAATTTAAACTTTAAACATAAAGCCCCGGGATTTGATCAGTGAAAATAACACGTACTGATTTGTTTGGGTTGTGGTGACAAATGTATTAGTTAGGATATTTTTACCTGTAGATTTTTAGAGTTAGGCAGTCCCAGGCATGGTTAATTTCATAGCTCGACAATGTTAAGATTTTGATTCTCCCCTTCTAATATTTCCTTGTCTTTACCTCTTGTGGTAGCAAGATAGTTGTTTTGTGAAAGGGCTGTGTACTCGAAGTGACTGCCCAAAGCAGAAGGAGCTGGGAAGCCTGAAAACAAAGCAGACAGATCCAGTTTGTCAGTAGAGGGTGATTTATTGGGGAATTTACAATAGTAGTATAGTCTTGGGCAGCAGAAAGACAGGTGTTCATGTTATTACCCCCCAGACCCAGGACTTAAATAATATAGGAAAAACATATTATACTAAATGCTTTACATGCAACAATTAAAGTCAACCTTCTAGGAAAAGACAAGAATGCTATGAACATTATAGCCTGTCATTTGTGTGATAACATCAAGGCTCTTTTAACCTAGGGGTGGAATTTATGGTAAATATGCGGTGCTCTTACACAAGGAACAGTAGATAAAGTAGAAATCTTAGAGGCATTCCCAGAACTGGGGTTAATCGGAAGTCAACATGGTAGATTAGCATCTGTGATAGAGTTAATTTAACCTCCATGGTTGTCCTGGCTTAAAGCTTCACATCCTCATAGTACAAAGTTTAAAAGGAGAGGAAGGGGGTTGACAGTTCTTTTTTATTATTATTAATTTCAGCATATTACAGAAGTACAAATGATTTGGTACATAAATTGCTTTTGTGCCATGCCCATCCCCCAGATAGTGTACATTGTACCCATTAGGTGTGATTTTACCCATCCCCTGCACCCCTCCCACCTGTTTGATTTCCAATAATTGTTATTTCCATGTGTGCACATAGGTATTGATCGATTAATTCCAATTTAATGCTGAGTACATGTGGTGTTTTTTTCTCTATTCTTGTGATACTTCACCTAGAAGAATTGTCTCCAGCTCCATCCAAGATAATAGAAGAGGTATAGTTCACCATTTTTTATGGCTGAGTAGTACTCCATGATATCCATATACCGCATTTTACTAATCCACTCATGTATTGATGGGCACTTGGGTTATTTCCACATCTTTGCAGTTTTAAATTGTGCTGCTATAAACATTTGAGTGAAGATGTCTTTTTTATACAATGTCTTTTTTTTTCCTTTGTCTAAATACCCAGTAGTGGGATTGCTGGATTAAATGGTAGTTCTAGTTTTAGTTCTTTGAGTTATCTCCATAATGCTTTCCATAGCGGTTGTACTAGCTTGGAATCCCACCAACAGTTTAAGAGCGTTCCTATTTTTCCACATCAACAACATTTGTTGTTTGGGGACTTTTTGATATCAGCCATTCTCGCTGGAGTTAAGTAATATCTCACTGTGGTTTTGATTTGCATTTCCCTGATGATTAGAGATGTTGAGCATTTTTTCCTATGTTTCTTGGCCATTAGTCTATTCTCTTTTGAAAAGTTTCTATTCATGTCTTTTGCCCACATTTTAATTGGGCTGTTTGATTTTTTTTCTTCCTGATTTGCTTATGTTCTTTATAGATTTTAGTTATTATCCCTTTATTGGATGTATAGCATGCAAACATTTTCTCCCACTCTGTAAGTTGTCTATTTGCTTTAATGATTGCTTCCTTGACTGTGCAGAAGCTTTTTTAATTTGATCGGGTCCCATTTATTTATTTTTGCTGTTGCTGTGATTGCTTTGGGCATCTTTTTCATAAATTCTTTGCCTAGGCCAATATTTATAAGAGTTTTTCCAATCTCTTCTTCTAGAATTCTTATAGTTTCATGCCTTAGGTTTGAGTCTATTATCCATCATAATTTAATTTTTGTGAGTGGTGAGAGGTGTGGATCCTGTTTCAGTCTTCTACATATGGCTATCCAATTTTCCCAGCATCATTTACTGAATAGGGATTCTTTTCCCCAATGTGTGTTTTTAACTGCTTTGTCAAAGATCAGATGGCAATACGCAGATGATTTTATATCTGGGTTCTCTGTTCTGATCCATTGGTCTATGTCTCTGTTCTTGTGTCAGTAACATGTTTTGGTTATTAAAGCCTTTTAGAACAGTTGAAGTCTGATAAAGTGATGCCTCCCAAATTATTGTTTTTGCTTAAGATTGATTTGGTTATACAGGATCTTCTCTGGTTCCATACAAAGTGTAGAATTATTTTTTCTAGATCTGCGAAAAATGATGTTGGTATTTTAATAGGGATTGCATTGAATCTGTACATCACTTTGGGTAGTATAGACATTTTAACAATGTTGATTCTGCCAATCTATGAGCATGGTATGTTTTTCCATCTGTTTATGTGTTCTGCTATTTCCTTTCTCAGTGTTTTGTAATTCTCTTGTAGAGGTCTTTCATCTCCTTAGCTAAATATATTCCTAGGTGTATTTTGTTTTCTTTGTTGCTATTGTGAAAGATATTGAGTTTTTGATTTGGTTCTCAGCTTGACTGTTGGCGTATATGAAAGTTACTGATTTCTATACATAGATTTTCTAAATTGAGACTTTGCTGAATTTGTTTATCAATTCCAGTGGTCTCGTGGCAGAATCTTTGGGTTTTTCTAGAAATAAGATCATATCGTCAGAAAAAGGGCAATCGTTTGAGCTCTTCTGCCCCCATTTGGATGCACTTGATTTCCTTCTCTTGTCCGATTGCTGTGGCCAGGACTTCTAGCACTATAATGAATAGAAGTGGTGATAGTGGGCAACCTTGTGTGGTTCCAGTTCTAAGTGGGAACACTTTCAATTTTTCCCCATTCAGTATGATGTCGGCTGTGGGTTTGTCATATATGGCTTTTATCATTTTGAGGTAGATCCCATCTTTACCTATTTTGTTAAGCGTTTTTATTTGTGCTGAATTTTGTTGAATGCTTTACGTGAGTCTATTGAGAGGATCATATGGTCTTTGTTTTTCGTTCTATTTATGTGGTGAATTACATTTATAGATTTGTGTATGCTGTACCATCCCTGCATCTCTGGGATGAAGCTCACTTAGTCGTGATGAATCTAGATATTCTAAATTTAGCCCATTGTTTTCCTTCAATATCAATTAACTTACTCTTTCATGCTTTGGATGCCCTACAAACTAAAAATGCATGTATGAGTTTAATTGCAATACAAAAAGCCTGATCTCTTCAATGTTATAAAATAGAATTAGAATTTCTACTAGGAGAAATGTGGAATTTTCATTTCTAATAGGCTCACCAGGTCATTCTTATACACATTAATGTTTAAGAATTACTACATACAACATTCTCGAGCAGAGAATATATTCTTGATGAAGAATATTGACCTGGTAATTGAGTGAAATTAGGAAATAATTGCAATATTTCAGGTAAGAGGAGGAAGACATGAATTAGGATGGTAAAAGCGGTCATATTAATAGAAACATTATTGATCATCAAATTTAGTTTAATTAAGCATTATCATATTACTTTTATTCTTTCTTTTTAAACAGGAACAACTGGGATATCAGGTGAATCAACTACACTGACAAGAAGCAGCACTGGAATGCCAGACAGTGAGTTTGAGTTGGGATTTCGTACCCAGTAAATAGCTAAATAATCACAGAAGCCTATTCATTCAAATCAATTATATTGGTCAAAAACAAAGCTATTGAAAAACTCAAAAAAGTAAATGATGAGAATGTTTAAGAATTTTTAATATTTTCCTTGATTTCTTAGAAATTTTAGAAACTAATGTAATCCCAGCTGCTTTCTTCCAATAGAAGGATCTGTGGTAGCTACCACTGGAGCAGAAAGTGGGAGCATGTCTGGAACAGCAGGCAGGAAAAACAAGCACGTCTTAGTGTTTGACCAATGGTCAAAAACAATTATTATATATAATTATATATATAATTATAATAAACCCAAGTGAGTTTTAAAAACAGAAGTTAATTACAAGAGAAATGATTGAGGAAAATTCTAGCAATTATAAAATAATTTTAATAATGAACTTTTGGCCAGGTGCAGTGGCACACACCTGTAATCTTAGCATTTTGGAAGACCAAGGCAGAAGAATGGCTTGAGCTCAGGAGTTCAAGACTAGTCTGAGCAATAGTGTGACCCTCTCTCTACAAAAAATTAAAAAATTATCCCAGGGTGGTGGTGCATGCCTGTAGTCCCAGATATTCAGGAGTCTGAGGCAAGGAGGATAGCTTGAGCCTGGGAGTTGGAGGCTGCAGTGAGCTATGATGATACCACTGTACTCTAGCCTGGGCAACAGACTGAGACCCTGTCTCACAAAAAAAAAAAAAAAAAAAAAAAAAAAACTTACCAGAAAGCACTTATAGCATAGCAACAATGTATAGACAGAACCTCATTATTTTTAAAATTGGATACAACTGGAAGATCAGATGGAACAACCACTTTAGCTTCAGATGAAGTTACATTTGGAGCTTCATTAATATTTAAAATCATATCTAATTAGAGAAATGTAAACTCTTGGATCAAAATTTGATTTAACAAAAGAGATTGTGGAGAATTCGGTAGCTGTAAATAAATTAATGCAAACACTTATATTTTAGTAAAACAATACTTATTGAGAGCTTAATATTGTGTTAGGTACCAGAGATATCAGAAGATGGTCCTGTACTTATAATTTAAACACATGTAAAAAGCAAGAAGTAAGTAATATAGCAATGGAAAAATGGTGCAGATGAGAAAAGAATGTAATCTGGAATGACAGCTTCTAGGTAATTCTAGGAAGAGGCATGTTCATTGTCAAAGGTATATATAAATTCCATGTTTAAAATAAGGATTGTGACATTGTAATTAGTGTATTATCAGATTAGTCTGTATGCCTGCTCTGAGCAAGGAGTCCTAATATCACTGAACTGAGTAAATGTTTGTGGGTAGAAATATGTTCTGGAAGAGATTTCCAAGCTTGTTTCAGATCATAGTGATTGAATAAAAGCCAGTTCCTTACACTGTGTGTTTTTTCTGAAAATCTCAGGCACACCTGCAGTATCACCTGGAGCAACCCCTGAAGCTGGAGGTGGTAGCACCCACAGGGAACCAGGTACTGGAACCGCAAGTCCTGGAAAGTCAGGTAAGTCTGGACATGACTCCTTAGCGGGTCCCAACCATGCCTTGTTCAGCAGGGTGTGGACTAATAGTCAGGCTATAATGGGTATTAGATTTCTGAGCAAAGGGAAAACATAGGGAAGATGCCCTTAATGCCCTATAACTTAGAAATCTCAGTCCTGTGCTATCAGCACAGAATAGGGATTAGCATATTTGCAGCATTGACAGTGAATCACTGTCATTGATAACTAGAGACCCCGGCAATATCTGGTGTCTCAACCACCAGTAGCCCTGTGAGTGAAAACTTCAATGCAGCCTCAGCAACAATTTCTGGAAGCAAACTAGGTGAGTAAAATGGAGGACTCAGTGCTTGCCCAGGGGCAATATGGGGTGTAGTGTAACACTGCTCCTTAGAATAAGTATCATGCAATTAAGCAAGTTAATCACTTAACTTCTGTAACCTTTGTTTCCTTGTCTCTAAAATGCAGGGCAAAGTTATCTAATTACTGGGATTGTGATGAGGATCCAATGAAATAATGAATAATGTAAATCAAAGCACATTAAAAATGTATAAAGGATAATTATTATTGATATAGAAAAATGGATATTTCTGTAATTTTTAGTTGCAAGTTAATTTAAGTCAGAATTAGTTATCTCATGGTTTAAGAAATTCTATAAATGAGCTCTTTCTATTTCTTTTCTTTGCAACAGGTACACCTGAAACATCAGGTGGTGCAACTAGTGGAGGTGAAAGTACACCTGGGTTGCCCAACAGTGGTACTACCGCCAGCTCTTCACATAAACCAGGTGAGGTTAGCTAAGCATAAAAAGTCACAGAAATCTGACTCAATATAGAAACTTGTTTATAAAAGACTATTTAGTAGGATATTTATTCACTTGAAAATCTTTCCTGCTTGAGAATTAGAGCACTGTTATTCAAATATTATGTGACTCAATTAGGAAGATTGCCCTTGCATTCTTTGTTATTAAGTATTTATACATTATTGGGTTATCAATTAGAACAACACCTAATGTCATATTTTAAATCTGATAGTGTTATGTGGCCAGTTTAGAAATCACTGGAATTGTTACTTGGTATAACCATAGTGGAACTAAGTAAAAAAACTGATAGTGATCATCTAACATTTCGTCTTATGTTTAGTCCTTAAATGTTGTTCTTAGGATGTATTTGCTCATCCGGTTAGTTACGATTTCATTTTCTATGTTTTACATTTGTCCAGACAAAATCACTTAGACAACAAGCTAAAATAATAAAATATAGGTTAAAAATACTTAATAATTACAAAATGATATGTTAGTTATCTTTGCATGTCATTGATTTCTATGATTTTTTCCCATAATACAAATATTTAAGAGTTCAATAAATTCTTTTCTATCTTGAAAAATAGGCTGTTAGATATGAAAAGCTTATCAGGCATTGACAAGGATATTGAAATTTTAAATTAGAATTCTTCTTTTGCGATCTTTTGCAAAATACCACTGTATTTAGTAAGAGAAATTTTCTGTGGTTTAAGTATTAACATATTTTTCCATAAGTTCTTTATTGAACAGAGATCTAGAACCTTGATGAACATCTTTTCCCATTTGGAAAAATAACTTTTAAATTACATTGCTTCTAAATTGTCTAAAAATTCAGAAACAGTTTTTTCCCTAAAACATCTACACATTGGATTTTAAAAATTCTTTTTTTCTCCAATTTGCAAATAGGTCATTCGTTTTCAAAGACTTCTTTTCTAGAATTTGAAATTTGCTTCATTTGCTCAGAGTTCACCTATAGAGAAAAAATGTAAAGTGGGCAATGAGTGTTGCCACTCCTTACCAAATAATGTTTGTGTTTCATAATACTTAACTTGTTTCGAAGGACTAAAGATATGGATTAAAATTAAATAAATATATTAACTGAAAAATGCTTCTTAGAAAATAAGCACCCCACCCAAAACGTTGCTTGAAAAATGTAATTGGTAAAATAAAATAATACCATTCTTATATCTTAGTTTTTACTGGATATATTGAGTACAACTTAATAAAATAAAGATATGAAACAGTCACTAACCATTGTATAATAGCATTTGTAAGTCATCTTAATCTATTTTAACAAAAATAGAAGTGATAATCAGAAAAAAGTATACCAAATGTGAAATGGACAAAGTGTTCTCACATATGTCAACCACCCTGTGCAATTGAGAGTATATTAGTAATTATTCACATTTTATATATGAAAAATCAATGTGTTTACCCAAAGTCACAGGACGAATATGTGATGGGGTGAGAACAGGGCTTAGATTGCTAACTCTTTATCTAGTCATTCTTTATTACTAGTTAGGCCACAAACATGGTACATTTCTGTCAAAGCTAGAGAAAGATCTTTTACCTGGCCTGTTTTTGTTTACAGTTGTGTGCCCAATGCCTAGATCATTTTCTGTTTTGAGTACTTGATAAATATCTGTTGAATATCTGGTGAATAAGTAAATATGTGAATTGTAGCTTCCAGTCTTGTAAAGGATAAAGAGATTTTATTCTCATCAGTGAGGTAAAATAACAGAACATATGGAAGAGAATCTTCTGGAAGGACTAGAGATGTAGGGAGGAAGTAGACTATTTTTTGCTATATCCATGCAGTAGAGTTTTGCTGGAAACATGTGCCTATCCACACACATACCATTGTGCAGACCCTTGTCTCTATAAATCCAAGGTTTCGATTTTCATCTGGTTCCTTAGTAGAATTCTTAATATTAAGATCTCAGAACTAGAGCATTCTGGATAATACTGGATCTCCCTTCACTCAGGTAAAATTCTTAGAGTTACCCTTGATGCCTCTCTTCCTTTTTTCTGCACTTCCCACATCTAAAGAAGGCCTGTTAATGCTACATCCAAAACATATCGTGACCCCATCCATTGTTCTCAGTCTCCTTTATCGCCATTCTAGTTCAAGCCATTCATGAATTATCAGAACTACTGAAATCATCTCATAATTGGTCTTCCTGCTTCTGTTATGTGCCTCTTGCCATATGTTCTCCACAGAGAGTGGGATTTTGAATATATATAAATCCTATGCTATCATTCCCTAGCTTAAAATTATATCCCATTGCATTTAGAAAAATGTCCCATCTCCCTCGCCTGAGTCATAACACTTTGCCCACTCCTATGTATCTGACCTCACTTTGTAATATTCTCCTCCTTACCTCCCGTGATCCAGCTACACTCAACTTCTAGCTCTGTTTTTCTAGCAAGTGTAGTTCAGTCAGTCTTATGACTTTTGTACAGGCTGTTCTCTCTGCCTGAAATGTCATTCTCCTAGAGCTTCATTAGCTGGCTGCTTTTGGTTATCAGACCTCAAAAGAAATAAAATCTCCTCAGAGAAGCCTTTTACAACTAGGCAATCTAAAATAGAATATTCCAGTTGCTCAATATCACTTCCTTTTATGAAGGTGCTGTGAAGTTTTCCTTGTTTGAGAATTTGACTTATTGGTTGGCTAGTTATTTCATTCATATGTCTGCCTATCAATCCTCCAACTAGAATGCTCTGTGGGAACAGAGAACTCTACTTAATCTCTGTGTGCTTTAATTTCTACTCTATAAAATGGAAAAGTAATATTATATACCTCATAGAATAATTATGATAAAATAAAGTAATGTGAGTTACTGACAACATCTTTGGCACACAATAGGTATTGAATAAATGATTGTTTAAAGTAAACAGGAAGAAGTTATACTGTAACAGAAAGAAAGGTATGAAATAAGGTAGAGGCAATTGGGAGAAAGAGGTATAAAAGCTATACTGGAAAAAGAAAGCAGCGTAAGTTCTTAAGGTTAACAAGGACCCAGGCAGCTATTAACATCATTCTACTTTTACTACTTTTTTGTTTGACAGGGACAAGTGGATCATCAGCTGGAGAGACAGGGACAACTAGACCATCAGCTAAAGTGACAGGAAATTATGAACAATCTTCTAGAGTGACCTGGACAACTGGACTATCACCTAAAGTTTCAGGGACAATGGGACCACCAGATGTAGGATCAGGAACAACTAGAACATCAGCTGGAGTAACAGGGACTTCTGGACAATCATCAGAAGTCACAGGGCTAACTGGACCGTCAGTTAGAAAATCAGGGACAACTAGACCACCAACTGAAGGATCAACAACAATTGAACAATCCTCTGCAGGAGTAGGTACAACTAGATCATCAGCTGAGGAATCAGGAACAACCGGATCATCAGTTAAAGGAACAGGAACAACTGGACAATCATCTGGAGAGACAGGGACTTCTGGGCCATCAGCTGAAGAATCAGAAACAACAAGACCATCTATTATAGCATCAGGGACAATTGGATCATCATTTGGAGAATCAGGACCAACTGTGTCATCATTAGAAGAATCAGGGACAACTAGACTATTAGGTGAAGGATCAACAAAAAGTGAATTATCCTCTGCAGAAACGGATATGAGTAGACCATCAACTGGAGAATCAGGAACAACTGAGCCATCAGATGAAGGATCAGGAACAAGACCATCAATTATAGGGTTAGGAACAACTAGGCCATTTGTCATAGAATCAGCAACAACTGGATCATCAGTTGGAAAATCAGAGACAACTGGACCATTACCTGGAGGATCAAGGACAACTGAACCATTTGTTGTAGGATCAGAAACAACTGGGCCATCTATAAGAGAATCAGGGAAAACTAGACCATCAGCTGAAGGATCAACAACAATAGAATCATTCTCTGCAGGAACAGGAATAACTAGACCATTAGCTGAGAAATCAGGAACAACTGGCCAATCATTTGGAGTGACAGGGACTACTGAACCATCAGCTGAAGGATCAGGAACAATAAGACCATCTGTTATAGGTTCAGGAACAACTAGGCCATCTGTTATAGGAACAGAAACTTTTGGACAATCAGTTGGAGGATCACAGACAACTAGACAATCAGCTTCAGTGACAGGGACAACTGGATCATCACCTGGAGTGACAGAGATCAGTGGGCCATCATCCAGAGGATTAGGGAAAACTGGATCATCTCCTAAAGTGACAGATTCGATTGGTCCATCTGTTGAAGTGACAGGTTCAACTGGACTCTCAGCAGGAGTGACAGGTTCAAGTGGACCACTGGCGGAAGTGACAGAGACAACTGGTCCATCAGGTGGACTGACAGGAAAAACTGGACTCTCAGCTGAGGAGACAGCGACCACTGGACAATCAGTGAAAGTGGCAGGGACCAGTGGATCATCTGTGGGAGATACAGGTTCAACTGGACTGTCAGCTGGAGTGACAGGGACAATGGGGCTTTCAGCTGGAGTGACAGGGATTACTGTACAATCAGTGAAAATGGCAGGGAGCAGTGGAACATCTGATGGAGTGACAGGTTCAACTGGACCATTTTCTGAAGTGACAGGTTCAAGTGGACCATCGGCTGGATTGACAGGGACAACCAGACTCTCAGCTGGAGTTACAGGGACTACTGGACCATCCACTAGATTGACAGGGAGTACTGGACCACCATCTGGAGTGACAGAGATATCTGGGCCATCTTCTGGAGGATCGGGGACAACTGTATCATTTGCTGAAGTGACAGGTTCAAGTGGACCATCAGTTGGAGTAACAGGTTCAACTGGACTATCAGCTGAAGCGACAGGCACAACTGGACCATCAGCTGGAGTGGCAGGGACAGCTGGACTCTCAGCTGGAGTGACAGAGATAGCGGTGTCATCTTCTGGAGAATCAGGGACAACTGGACCATCTGCTGGAGTGACAAGTTCAACTGGATTGAC
>CAUYSK010023571.1:0-90679 GCA_963575035.1 Avahi laniger | reverse complement strand
GCCATTTTCCTGCTGGGGCCTCAGTTTTCCTCTCTGTGCAATGGGAAAGCTGGAAGGCCCCTTCAGTTGCTATCAAGGCATGAGTACCTGAGAGAGACTCCTCACCTAAGAGTGAGAATCTCAAGCTTCCCTGTTTTTTTTTGGGGGGGGGAGGATGGCTCCTCAATTTTTTTTCAAGGAGGAACCATACAGAGTCATTTTGGTATTTGAGAAATGGCCCCAATCCCATGCAGTCACCTAACTGGTGGCCAGACAAAAATGATGACAAGATCCCCTCAATCCACAGTGGCAGGGTCATCATGGTGTGTGCACCTCTGTGCCCCACCCAGCACGCCTGCAGTGGGTGTGGCGGGCTGTGTCATGAGCTGCCAGGACTCCTTCAGGGAGACTCTCGTCCCTCAGCTACAGGGAGTGTCTTTGGCTGTGAGCTCACAGGTGAATCCCTCCCCACCTGGAGCTGCCCGTGGTCAGAGGAGTGCCTCCCCCAAGGTTGTGCTCCTGTCCCCAGGCTGCCTGCATCGAACAACAAGTCTGTGTAGGGGCGCAAAGTCAGGCCCTCTGGCCCCACCTCAGCTTACCCCTGCAGGACCATCCATCCATCCCCAGAGCTCCCCAGGGGCGGCTGAGACCTTTGTTCTGGCTCTGCAGTTCGGCTCCTCCCCTGCCCAGTCTGACTTCCTCCCCTCCCCACAAGGGTTTATGTTGTGGGGGAGTGGGGGGGTGAGAAGTGGGTGGGTGCGATGGGGTGGGGGCACTCCCTATGGCACCTTCTGACCCCACATCCCTTTCCCAGGCTTGCTTCCAGGGGAACCTGAGCTAGGACGGTGAAGTTATGGTTCCTTCTGTTTTTAGTTGAAGAAACAGAGGCATCAATGGCGATGTGTCTTGTCTCAAGTCACACGGTTTGTAAATACTCTGTCCCCGAGGGGTGGGGCTGGCCCCCTAGTTTATCGGGAAAGCGGATGTTGAGATCCATCACCGTGGCCACCTCCGCTTCACCAGAAAACCTGAGCACCCCTCCTGCATGAAGTAACAACCGCTCCCCGGTGCTAGTGATGTTTTCTTCACCATGTATTGACATTGTCAGTTTAGGGCCTGTGTCCCTGTGAGCACAGGGACTGACTTTTGTTCCCTCTACCGTGTCTCAGCACGTCCGGATTAACCTTTCAATACCTTTCAGGGTCACACAGGGCCACTGTGACTTGGCTCCTGGTCCCTCTCGAGCCTTGTCCCCTGATATCCCCTTGCCTTAGCCCCTCCCTCTGCCTTTCTGTCACACAGGTGACTTCCATGGAGTCATCCAACAGTGCATCTCTGCTGAGCCGGATCACGGACCTCGGTGTAGGGAAGACACTTGTGGACAGGAAGACCTAGGTCTTGTGCCGCAGTGGTTCACCATAGAAAAAGAGGTAGACACACACACAGATAACCGCCCCAACGTGGTTATGGCTCCCATGAGGGAGCAGGTGTGGGGTGCTAGGAAAGCAGATAGGAGACACTTCACCCCATGTTGTGGGTCATTCCTGTCCTCACAGAACTTGTATTCCTGGGGTGGAGCCCACCCACAAATAAGTAGATTAAGTCAAACAGTCAGGAAATACACTGAAGGGCAGGTAGGGGGGGAATGTGGGGTTCAGATGGTGACCCCAGGCTTCTGTGGGCAGCACTTGCTCCAGCCCGATGCTTTTGCGTGCGCTATTCCTTCTGTCTGCAGGACTCTTCGCCCTTTGGTGAACCCCTACTGACCTCTCCAGACGCTTTCAAAGCCATCCTCTATTGGTCCTTCTCTGAGCGTCCCAGGAAGAATCTACCTCTCCCCTCTGGGCAATCCCTTCGTCTCGGTAAAGAAACATCTATATTAGAGGCCCAGTGGTGCTGCATTTGCCTGTTCCATTCTCTGTGCCCTTTTCCAGGGGAAACTAATTATCTCCGTTTTCCAAGCACTGCCTGTAGATCCTAGTCCAGGAGTTAACTGTGGGCCAAATCTGGCCATCCACCCATTTTTATAAATAATGCCTCATTGGAACATAGACACACCCGTATTGTCTATGGCTGCTGTCACGCTACAATGGCAGAGTTGAGCAGTTGCAACAGAGACCCTATGGCCGACAAAGCCTGAAATATTTACTATCCAGCCCTTTATGAAAATAGTTTGCCAATCTCTACCTTAGAACATTATAAATGTTCAATTGATGCTTGCTCAAATAAACAAATAGGAATGAATGGATGAATAATAGAGACTGTTTTCCTGAATCACATCAGTGCTTTCAAGTAAGGAAGTGAAATGAGCTGGTTATGCAATGGTTGTAAATTCGGATCCAATCCTGCCAGCTCTAGGGAAAAAAATGCTTGATGTCCTTAACCATCCTCTTACTTGTTTTCTTCATCTTCTGTTCTGCCCCATTGAAGCAATATCAAGTTCCTGTGCATGGATGGTGATTTTAATCCAGAAAGTGGATCTAGCTTGGTTTAGAATTTCTCCAAAGCACTTCTCCCTGCTTAGGCTTCAGGCCAGAGGCTGATAGTGAGGGATCGGTCCTACTTGCTTTTATAACTGAGTGTGGACAAAGGGAGGGCCTTGGCATTTCCTGAGTACCTGCCATGCACCTGGCACATTACGTAGGTCATTGCATATGAGCTCCACGATAATCCCAGGTGGTGGGAATTATAACTCCCAGGAAAGCTGATGCAACTGAGGCTCAGAGGAGCAAGATGACCTTCTGAGCACTACACTGCCAAAAAGGGCAGATTTTCCTGAATTCTAAACCCTGCTTTTTGCACGGTAGTACTTTGTGATTGAGCATGTACAGCTCCACATACATGTTGGAGGTGGGAGGAAACAGTATGGAGAAACAGAACAGATAGTTTGGGGAATGAGGGGACCTTCCCTGTTCGCCTTCTGTCTGCTGCCTAGCTGTAATGGGGTCATGCGTCCTTGGCTTGTCAGAGGGTGCCCTCTGCTCTGGTTGATGGAGCAAAGTGCAACCCCTGATCAGTTCATTGATGTTCTGTCTGAGATGTAGCCCCCATGATTGGTCACATTGGAGACTGTGGACTATGCAGAGCAACGTGAGCAGAAGAAATGAGGTGGCACTTGGGCTACTGGAGGATGAGGAGTGGGGAGGAGATTTGGAAGTCAACTGGAGAGTGCTTGACACAGAGCAGGCGTTGAATTCCCCATTTTGAATGACTTCGCATCCAAGTGTTCCGCTGTCCTTCCCAGGTAGGGGCCAGCAGGCTCCAGGCATGTGATGGCACGGGAAATCAGCCACGTGCATTTCCAAATGAAAACTGTGGTTCTACTGGGGCTTCCATTTGTTCAGCAAAAGAAAAAATAACAAATTGTGATTATTAAAAAAGGTGATAAAAAACCAGAGAGAACAGGTGAGTGCCAACCCGTAGAGATATGCACCACCTCTCTGCTAGCTAGTTGTGCCTCCCCTCTCCACTGTAGTCACATTCTGACTCTGTCCACACTGTGCTGGACACTGGACTAGGACACACACTCTTGCATGTTATTTAGTTAGTGGTTTTCAAACTTGTCCATGCATTAAAATCACCTGGGGAAAAATGTTGATACCCAGACTGTACCCTGGACCAATTCAGCCTGGATCTCAGGGCATGAGCATTTTGCTTCATCTCCTCGTGTGGGTCTCCTATGCCTCCGAACTTTGAGAATCGCTGGTCTCGTATCAAAGGATTTCCATCAAAATTCTCAGTGATGGTTAATTTTATGAGTTAACTTGAGTGGGCCAAGGGATTCCCAGATTAAACTTCACTTCTGATGTGTCTGTGAGAGTGTTTCAGATGAGATTAGCATTTGGATCAGACTCAGTGAAGTGGATCTTCTTCCCCAAAGTGGATGAGCATCACGCAGTCGATTACAAGCCTGAATAGAACAAAAGACGGAGGAAGGAGGAATTGCCCCCCTTCTCTTCTGCCTCACTGCTTGAGTTGGGTCGTCTCATCTCATGTTCTCCTGCTCTCAGACTGGGATTTGCACCATCAACTTCCTTGGTGCTCGGCCCTCGGACTTGCACCGAGTTGCACACCAGCTTTCCTGGGTCTCCACCTGGCACTTGGCAGATGGTGGGACCGCTCAGCCTCCGTAACTGTGTGAGTCAATTCCTCATAATGAATCTCCACACATCCTACTTGTGCTGTTTCTCTGGAGGACCCTGACTAACACATCCTGCAAGGATAGGTCTTTTTTTCCCCACTTTAAGAGGTCTGCCTGGACCCAGCACTGTCAGTCTGATCGCCCAGCTCACCTCTGACAGTTGGTTCAGGACGTGGTGAGGACACTAGGAGACACTGCTCGGTGACCAGGGTGGTTGGGGGTGGTGTGTTTCTGAAACAAGCAGCATGGAGGTCTTACTCTGCATAGGAGAATCACGGCATGCCCAAGGCGGTGGGATGGGGTTGATAACTCAGATTCCGTAGGAAGAAATTAGGTCCTATGTGGAAAGTACCTAGGGTACCTACTTACCCAGCAGGTAGCAACAAAAATAATAATAACAACTACCATGACTACCACTGTCACTTCTGCCACAATGTCTAGTATTTTTCTCTGTCTGGCACCTTGCTTTGTATTTTACCTGGATAATCTTATTTAGTCCTTCCACCAACCCTCTAAGTTGGGCACTATTAACCTCATTTTATAGACAAAGAAGTGGTGTTCAGAGGCCCAAGATACCAGCGGGTGAAGTTCAGCTCCAGGAGCTGTGCGCCGAACCCCACCCCCCAAGGCCACTGTAAACTGGATCCAAAGAAGGCGGCCGAGGCTGAACAGTAAGTGCAAACCACGAGAGAGTCAGTTATGGAGACCCCGGGATCACCCTCTCCCTTTCCTAGTAAGACTAAAAAAAAAAAAAGAATAAGATTCTCAGTTTCCGCAGTTAGGGAGAAAATTCTCAGATGACTTTTATCCAACAAGGAACGTTTTTACTTGGAGGACCAAACAGAGTCTTGAAGCAAAATGAAATGATGGAAGAAAATGAGAGGACCAGATTATAGGAGAGCTGAAGACCTGGCACATCTTAACTGTAGAAAAAAATGGGAAGGATTTCATTTAAAAATGTTACAAGCCCCTGTCCTGACAGGTGTCAGAACAAACAAGCTGATGAAAGGCTCGTCAGGGATGAGACCTGGACCGGTGGAGGTGGCCGAGGGCTGCGGGGGAGCTGTGGGGTGCAGGTGGGCAGATCTGGCAGGAGATTTGCTCTACCTCTTACCACAGGATGACTCTGTGCCAATGCCTTGGTCTCTCTGAGGATGAGTGTACTTATCTCTCTAATGGAGATGAGGATGAGGTGAGATGGCACAAGTGACCCTCCTGGCACACAAATAAAAGTCTATGAATCTGAGTTCTCAGTAGTAACTGATAGGGTGGACTTAGGAGGAAAAAAACGTGACTCTTAGAGTCATCTCCATTTACAGAGATAAGGATTTGCCAATGTCATACTTTTGGGCACTTGTTTTGTGCTAACCATTTTTGGGGTACCATCTCATTTAATTCTCATAGCTACTTGGACACATATTCCATTTGTACTAACAGCCAGGCTTAAACATCATTGATTTGTGTACACATACACCCCAACCTGCGCAGACATGCTGGGGCACGGAGGTGAGAATTAGAGGTTATCCACTCCAACCAACCTATTTTATTGGTGAAGAAATGAGGCTTCGAGAAGAGAGGTTTCCAGAGATTCCCCACAAGCAGGGTTAGAATTCAAGCTTTGTGATGCTTTTCCTTGGATAAGAACAAGAGAAGGAAGCCAGAATGCTTGGTTTGGATTCCATCCCTACCACTTCCTGCTTTGGACCTTGGACAAATTACTGAACCCCTCTGTGCCTCAGCTTTCTCACTTAATTAATAAGGAACAACAGCCAAATTAATGCGAAATAAATGGGATCGTTGCAAGTTTAACCATTCCATTAACGGCAAGTTTATAGGTCAGTATGGAATGCACCTACCTATCCAAGCACGCCAGGCTGTACGTCAACTGTACATCGTGATTACATATTTTTTACATGAAGTTATTAGAAACAGAGTCTTTGGAGTCAAACTGACACAGGTGTAATCCCAGCTGCGTGATCTTGGATAAGGATCTCCCTGTCTTTGACCTGCAGTTTCCTCAAATGTGGACTTCCTGATTGAGAGGAGTTAAAATGCAATCCGCCTGTAAGGCCCCAGCACGGAGCCTTGCAAGGTTGGCAGTATCTGCCAGACAGCAGGTGACGCAATTATACGACTTTATATTGAAGGTGTTGTTTGTCATGGCCGTTCTGAGGGCGGATACCTGCTTCTTTCCTACACGCAAGGGAGGGGGGCAGCTCTGTCCCACCAGCACCATTTTGGTTCATTCGTTTGGTTTTTGTGTTTTGCATTCTGTATAAAAATATACAGAGAAGTGCCCCCAGCCTAAATGTATATACAGCTTACTGAACTTTCACCGGCTGAACACACCCATGGAGTCAGAAAACCAATAAAGACACAGATGGTGACCCACACCCCTAGAAGCTTCCCTGTCACATCTCTTCCCCCAACTGCTCCCTGTCACATCTCTTCTTCCACCTGCTCTCCAACACCATCACTATAGATTAGTTTTATCTTTTTCTTTTTCTTTTTGTGCTTTATAAATTGAATCATGAAGACTTGTGTTTGGCTCTTTTTGTTCAATATCGTGTTTGTGAGGTTCATTCATAAAACTGATGCTGTGTGTAGTTGTAGAGGTTGTGTTCTCAATGCTGTGTAATATTCCACAATTAGTTCACTTACTCATTCTACAGTGGGTGGGCATTTGGATGGTTTCTATGAGGAACAGTGCTGCTGTGAGTATCTAGTTCATGCCTTGGGTAAACACAGCTAGGAGTGGAATTGCTGGTCAGAGTTTATACATGTGTTCAACCTTTATAAGTGCTGCTGAACAGTTTAGAAAAGGGCTGTGGTTTCCACCTGCAGTGACAAGAGATCTAGCTGCTGCATACCTCCCTGACACAAAGTAATTTTGTCTTTTACATTTTAGTCATTCTGGGCCAGGCCTAGTGGCTCACTTTGGGAGGCTGAGACAAAAGGATAACTTGAGGCCAGGAGTTTGAGACAAGCCTGGGCAACATAGTGAGACCCTGTCTCTACAAAAAAATTTTAAAAAATTAGCCAGGCATGGTGGCACATACCTGTAGTCCTAGCTACTTGGGAGGCAGAGGTGGGAAAATAACTTGAGGCCAGGAATTGGTGGTTACGGTGAATTATGATTGTGCCACTATACTCCAGCCTGAGAGATAGACAGAGTGAGACCCCTGCCTCTAAACAAAACAAAATGAAACAAAACATTTTCATCATTCTGGAGGGTGCAATACAGTTTTTCTGAGCTTAGTCTTGACACTCTAATTGGACTGGAAACCACAAGTTCACAGACCATTGCAGACCAGAAACCAGAGATATGAGACAGCAGAGGCAGGAAGAAAGGCACCTAACAGTTACAGATCCCGAGGTCAAACAGAGCATTACTATTTCCATTTTACAGACAAAGAAAGTGAGGCCCAGAAAACTCAAGTGACTTGCTTAAGGCCACATAGCTGGCAGAAGACAGGACCTGGATTAGACTCAGCTTTCTCCCCCTCCTAAAACCCGGCAGGAGCACACTAGACCCTCGGTGACTCTTCACTTTGGGTGCACCCTGCTGCCTGCTCCTCCCGAATCCATCTGCCTGCCATTAAGATCGTGGCTCTGGGCCTCTCTTTTCTGCACAAAAATATTAGCGAAGGTGAGTAGGTGAAGTGTGGTTTTCTATTTTATCCCTGCACTGGTTTGCAGGTGAGGACACTGAGGCTCAGAGAGGTAAGTGACTTGCACAAACATAATATCGGTGGGTGGCCCAGCAGACCTCAGGCCTGTTAAGCTGCTCCCACCCCACCTGGTCTGCTCTGTGGCCTCCAGGGAAGTTCCAAGAAAAGCAGAAGATGGATTTCTGTTTTATTTCCTGGGTATGAATTCATGTTTGTCTTGAGCCATAAGGTGAGAACTGTTTACAAAGGGAGTGAAATGTGTGTGTGTGTGTGTGTGTGTGTGCGTGTGTGTGTGTGAGAGAGAGAGAGAGAGAGAGAAAGAGAGAGAGAGTGTGTATACAGGCAACTTCACTGGAGTGTTCCCAGAATGTCAAACACAGCTACTGTTCTTCATTTTGATTTCTAAATTCTCCCTAGAGCAGGTCTTGACCACAGGACGAAGCCTATTTTGTATTTTGTGAATGAACTGGTGACAGGTATAGATATTTGTGTGTACGAGGGCACAGATACAAACATTCATGCAGGCATTTAGAAAGCGCTCTACCAATGCCCCTGTCTTGAGCATGAATATCATTAAATACTGAAGAATCAAAGTATTCATCGCTCAGCGTGCTGTCCGAGATTCCAGGAATGTTAGCAAATATGTTCACAGTTTAGTTCTAGGTCCTGGACACAAGAAAAGGAACCCGGCTCGTGATGGGTATCTGTCCACTTGCTCACACGTCCACTCATCAAATATTTATTGAACAGCTAATGTTAACCACGCACTGAGCTGGGTACTGGGCTGTGAAGACGAGCAAGACGTAGTCCTGGTCTTTGCAAGCTTTTGGAGTGACACATCTCCAGACATTTGTATGAGAAGTGCTCTGATTGTGTGTACATAGGATGGAAACTCCACAAAGATGGGGCCTTACCTTTCCTGTTCACCTCTGTGTCCCCTGAACCTGATATAGTCCCAGGAACACAGCATGAAGAGGGGGCTGACTTGACTTAGGGAGTCAGGGTGGTGAAGAAAGTTAGCTAAGGCAGAAGCTTTTAAGCGAATAAGCTTAGCTAATAAGAAGCTGGGTTTCCATGCATTTGCTCATTCATTCATTCATTCTTCATTCCCTCGGATGTTAACTGAGCCATTTTCTCTTGCGATGCTTATAGAACAGTAGGGAGCGAAGATGAGTGAGGACAAAATTGCAGCCCAACTTAGAAAATGCTGCCCCAAGGTCAAAATGGTGTGGGGCTCAGAGGAAGAAGGGCCAAACAGCCCAAGAGAGAGTGTGAGGCTTCTCAGAGAAGGTGGCATTTGAATTGGCCTTTAACGGCAGTTTGCAGGGCCTGGAAGGGATGGTGTGAAGATGTCAGTGAGACCCCGGGGCCAATGAAAGGGAGCTCCCAGAACCCTGACGACCCCAACTCTGGTGAAACTGACAACACATCCCAACATGACCACGTGTGAGAATGAGCTTTATAAACTGTGAAACACACCTATGAGTGATCAGTGTAGACTGAGCAGAGTAATAGTAATTGGAATGTTTGTAAACTGTGGCTCCACAAGTCCAGGGGAGGGGGCTGGCTTTGAGTGGAGGCATTACCACTCTTGACACTGCAGCCACATCTAGAGCTTGCCGGCAGTCAGAAAAACCCCCAGATACTGAATTTGAGACAGATGTGACCCTAAAGACTTCAAAATCATTTGAGTTTTGTATTCATTCATTCTCTCATTGACTTATTCATTCATTCATGCATAGCAGTAGATCCCTTTCTTCAAAATAATTTTTAAGTGCAAATGCCATACATAAACCAACCAGAGTAGACTTACTTCAATGGAAGTAGAGAGGGCACCTGGCCAGGATCCTGTCCCCTCCATCTGCCTTGAGTTCCACTGGCAGCCCCCAGGGTTCTAGGAAATATAGTTGGGAAACTTCACCTTGAATACACAAAGTCAGATCCAAAGGAGGAGAGTGACCTGCCCATGGTCACAGAGTATGGTCAGTGTAGGCCTGAGCAGAAAACCCAAACTCTTATCCTCTCAGTAAGGCTCTTTTCACAGAATCACCTAGGAAGTCCAGTCTCACAACAGACAAGGAGAGAAACTAGGGTCAACTGGGTGGGGATGGTGGGGTCTGCTCTGAAGGCTGGCTCTCTGACTGCCCTCCCAGGTGGTGTATGTTCAGTCACTAGGGCTCGGGGAGCTGAGCGCTATGCCTTCGATCCTGCTCCTGCTGTGTGATAACCATGTAATTTTTGGCAATGCATTCCCCCTCAGGCTCAGTTTCGTCATCTGTGAGATGGAAACATACTGAGAAGATTAAATAAACAATGTGTGTCCACACAGAACTCATGGGCAGCACAGAGTGCGTCTTTGACAACACAGGTCTTTGATAAGATCTTTTCCACTTGACCCTACAATTTCAGACTTATTAAATAATTAGTCACAGATGTCTCTGTGGTCACAGAGCAATAGTCTCCTTTCTCCGGTCACCAACTCTTTAAAAACAGCCATCCTTTTGCATGGACCGAAGTGGCTCTGAGGCTGTCCCCTGTCCATCTTTACCTCCTGACTCTATCAGGGGTGATTTGTGGGCTCCTGGAACAACCTGGAACAACAAGTATAACAAGAAGGACCAGAAACAAACAATAGAAACTCTCCCAACCAGCCCCGTGTCCCTTTCAGTTGGGACTGTTTACTGGAATAATAATGCTGGGAGAACAATATGTGACTTTTTTTTGTCTTAATGACAAAGAAATGGTCCAGTGAGTGTGAAAAATTTGGGAGACTGTGAAAGAAAGTTTACCAGTTTGATCTGGTTTTATTCATGACCCATCCCTGAAAACCTATTCTGAGCCAAATCCTGCTCTGACCTTGGAGAATCAGAGCTAGATGAGAACAATGCTCCCCAAATGTCACTGAAAACAGGGATTGCCTGCTAACAATGCAGATTCTGGGGTCCCACCCCAGCAGCCCTTAGTGGCAAGGCAGAGGACACGTAGAGAAGCAATGCTGAACTGGAAGTCACTGCTCGAGGACCTCCAAGTCTGGTGGGCAGGCCAGGCAAGCACTGAGGCATCACTATAGGTCAGATGTGGTGACCATCATTGTGGGGCCATTGCCAGTCTACAGAGGAGGCACCTGCCAAGCCAGGCTCAGGGAAGGCTCCTGCTGGGTCTCCTGAGTTGCATAGAAACATTGAAATTCAATTCCCACCCAACTGGCTTGATACTTACTGACTTTAGAAGGCAAGATACATGCCAATTAGCATTGCAGAGACTGTGATTCAAACTTCGCTTGGACAGCACTCCTAAGGTCAAAGGTGACCCTCAGAGATCATCCCAACGAAAGAGAACCAGAGAGAGCGTGTTCAAGTGTTCAGATGTCAGAGCCTGAAGGATTGCCTTGAAGTTGTCTGTGTGCCTCATTTCCTGTGATAGTGGCCTTGCTATTTCATTTTCCTTCCCATGCCTTGATCTTAAATTGGGGAGGCTCACCCCAGTCCGCAGGGTTGTCATAAATATTTGGTAAGATGGTGACTAACACCATGGGTAGCTTCTTTGAGCTCAGAAAACATTTCTTCTTGTAATGAATTATTGGGGTGGAGATTAGATTTCCGACCCATCCCTTTTTCATCTCCCTCTGCACAAACCCAGAGAGAGAATGAAGACCGGCTTTCCAAAGACAAATGGCCACTTAGTGGAAGAATGGGCTTCTGTTTCGGGTCACCCTGTTCTCAGTCTTGGGTTCCCACCACTCAGGCTAGAGCCCCCTGGGGTTGTCTTCTCAGGAGTAGTTTCCTTCTTCCAAACACAGAGGATCTGAAGGGCTCCAAAGAACTCATCGAAAAGGGGATAATCCCCAGGTGGCTTCCAGGATTTCTGCCAGTAGGTTTCTTTCTTTCTTTTTTCTTTGTCTTTACCTTTCAAGGTTTCCTTTTATTATGCATGCCTATATTATCTATTTAAATAATAATTTTTAAATGTATACATAGGGACAAGCCGTAAAACTGCACCAACTGGATCCTAGATCCTCTTTCCCCAAGGGCAGCCCATTCTTGGTTCTTTGCCAGTGTGTTTCTTTGTGGAATTTCAGAGCAGTAGATGCCAGCAACAACGACGCGCCTGGCTTGACCAAGGGGCTGACCAGCTCAGTGCAAAGTTCGGTTTCATCAGTCCCTTCTACAAACATGGCTAGTCAACACAGGAAAAAAAAAATGTTTAACTGTTGGTCTTATCTGCACAGTAAAAATAATCACTTCAATAAATCTTCCTCCATTAGCTACCAAACTTCAGTAATTACAGTCTGATCCAGCCAGTGCACTTCACCAGCGTGTCTTGTGCACCTACTACGAGCAGAAGGAGTGTCGGGCACTTGCCCATATCCGTCCTCACTGAGGCCTCACAACCCCTGTCTCACAGTTGGGGAAGCAGGCAGTGTGGTCGGGCTGGGAAGCCAGGTCCTCTGACCATGGGTCCAGTGTCCTTTCCCTGCCCCAGTAAACACCCCAAACACAACAGAACTGACCGGCTCTTAGAGCCATGTTGACGGCAGCCCAGCTCAGCCACCGTGTCCATCAGCAATTTCTCGGCAGTCACTCCCTGGATAGATGCTGCACCTATTTAGGTCGTTGTGGTCAGACTGGATGTGCCTGTGGACCTAGAATACTGATGACCTGATTTCTCCCAGGAGGCTTTCAGCTTCTGGGAAGGACGTGGCACAAGTTGAGGGTGGCAATGTGAGTCCTGCTCCCATCGGAGCCCTCAGGGATGTACTGACTGGGTTTCTTTTTGGAGGAGAAGAGAAGAGAACAAAGTCAAGATGTAATATGATAAGACTTTACCAGAAGCAATGTCCCAGGGTGGGGGCACAAAGGTTCAGAAGATTGAGTGGGGCTGAGCTGGGTTAAGACCCCTCTTCTGGCATCTTCTGAGTGGACTCTGACATTAGTGCTGGCTTGGTGTCTCCAGGGCTCCGTTTCCACCTCTGGGAGTGGGCTACCAGCAACAAGCTTTCCAGGATGGTAGTTGGGGTTAAAAACAATGCCTCTACCAAAAATTATATTCACATTCCACTCCCGACCGTCAAACACCAGGCACGGAGCTGGGCACACCCACATTTGTGGTACAGGGACGTGGTGAAGAGAGTGGGTTCTTCAGCTGGGCAGGCTGGGGTCGAGTCCAGGCAGTGACCTTGAAGTAGCTTATTTATTTATTTATCTTTCTTTCTTCCTTTTTTTATTTTCGGCCCCGGCTAGGGGTTTTGCTCTCTCTCCCAAGTCACACTGTACCTGCCTAGTGGGAAGGCTTACTTACTCTGCTTTTGGCAGTCTCAATGCCAATCTCAAAAACGAGTATTTTAAGCTCCACTTACATTACAGCAAGTGCCGGTGAAGACCACAGGCTTTCTGGTAGACAGGCATGAGTTCCCATCCTGACACCACCACTTGCTAACTAACATGTAGTGCCTTGGACAAGAAACAAGTGTCTGAGCTCAGTTTCCTCGTTTGTAAATTAAGGGTATTAACTGGCTGGATTCTCGTGGAGGACAAGTGAGATCACGGACGTGAAGTGCACAGCTCAGAGCCCGGCTCGTAGCAAATGCTCACTGAAAGGTGCTTCAGTGCAGCTGCCATACAGGGTGGGGAGCCTGCAGCCTCAGGAGACATGTGGCCTTCCTGGTCCTTAAGTACAGCCTTTTAACTGAATCCAAATTTTACAGAAAAAATCCTTTTATTAAAAGGGGTGCAGCAGACAACAGTGTGAAGCTTTTCCTGCCTCCTTTGGTGCTTAAAAAAGAACAATCTTGAAATCAGAAGGTGGCAAGCAGGTAGAAGGAGGTGCTGGATCAGGCAGTCTGTAATTCTAAGACAAGGACTAAGTCCTATTCGCCAAGACACCAGAGGCGTCCAGATCTGCCCTGCTGCACAGGGCCACTGTGAGGGCAAGAAGGATTAGTGCGCGAGAAAGCACTTTGCCAACTGTAACATGCTCTGTGAATATCAGGGCAAGGTCAGAGCTCGTGATTGTTATCATTTGCCTGGTTGTTCTTCCTCTTCTGGAGAGCTGGGTCTTCGTCTCTGATTTCAAGATCATCCTGGCACCGAACCGAAGCCCAGTTCCCCGCAGCTCATGGCTCAGTGCGTGGCACATGGGTGGGGTTCCCTGAGTGTTTGCTGAGTTGCATGTGTCTGCTGGGTGGTGCTAGATTTCCTCAGGCTCTGGGCCCCCCGTGCTCTCTGTGGAGTGGAACTGCAGTCCAGTCAGCCGCTGCTGCTCCTGCTGATGGTGCACGCGTGTGCACAGCGCTTTGCCAACTTTAGAACTTTGCACATGTTCGCTAATATTGTTATCAGCCAAGGGGGTCCCAGATGTCATCTTCTCTTTCCCAGGAAGGAAAACAAATGGTTATCTGTTTGCAATATCCTTCATCTGGTATTTTAAATATGCAGCTTGCCATGTTTTTAGAAAGAAATGAAAATTAAATCATCTCCAGGAACAATCGTTTTTTCCTCTCTCTAGATTTCCTCATTTGCACAATGTCCTTCAATTAAACCTGAAATAAAATCATGTTCCCCTTGAGTGGTCATTTTAATATTTGCAAGTTTCTTGGGAAGAGAGATTAGGAGGAGTGATTGATTCTGTGAGCCCCCTTCTGCCTCCAGAGATGCTCCGAGCATCAGCACAGTCGGGTCAGGGGCCTGGAGCAAAGGGTGGGTCGCACACTTGGTCCCTCTTCTGTGCCTCCTCCTGGAGACTCTGGCCCAGTCACAGTCTCTTTCTTTACATATTCTAGCCTGGACAGCTGCTGCCTCCTAGAAGGCACCGTGCCTTGGATAGCCTGTTCTTGTTCCACGCCACCCCCTCTGACGGGGAAATTCTCTCCCCACGAATCTATTCATGCTTCTTCCTGGACTCTAAGCAGGGCATCTCTGTCATCTCCCCAGGATCAATCCTCAGGCTGCTGATCAGAGCATCACAATTCTCCCTGGGGGCACTGCCTCTTCTACATGCTTTCCAAGGTGCCACATGTTCCGCCTCCACGTCCTACCCCCCATCACGCGCTCTTCTCCCTGTTGCTCCCTAGGGTCAGGCCAGGGCCCTACTTGCTGCTCCTGAAAGCTGCCAAGCCATTTGCTAGCTCAAGACCTTAGAAATGTATCTCCCCTCTGTTGAATTCCCTCTTACCCCTGGAGTCACCTGGCTCAGGCCTCAGTGCCTTCAGCTTCTGCAGGAATGTTGTCTCCTTCTAGCGAGACCTTCCCCAACACCCCTTGTTAATGCGGCAGCCGCAGCCCGCCTCCCACCTCTGTACCCCACTCCTTGGTTTATTTCCCCAGCACTTGCGCTCACTGCGTGGGCCCCGCCCTGTTTCGCTCATTTGCCAGCTCAGGGAACGCAGCAAGTTCTGTTCCTTCTGTCCTGGTGTGTCCTCCTCTTTCCTCAAAGCAGTGGTTGGCTCACAATATTCCTTAATGAATGTTCAGGAATAAATATCATTTAGAAAGGCTGATGCATTCCCTTCTCCCATTCCTCTGACTCCAGGGATGGGTACACAGCCCAAGCCTGCCCAGGCAACATCTTTCACCCCCACGGTCACCAGGATTGGCTCAGAGAAACACAAGACCAAGGCAGGCTAATGACAGTTGCCCAGGACTGTTTCTGGAGCTACTGGGATATAAGCTCTTTTCTTCTCTGGAGTTGCTGAACTGGTAAGATATGGGCTCCCAGCTGTGGAAGGCCACTTTACCATGACTTAGGGACATGTGCCAGAGGCTGAAGCTTGGTGAAAGCAAGGAAAGCCAGGAAGTGGAAAGAGACCTGCCTCAGGGCCTTTGAACTGGCCTTCCCCCTCCCACCCCAATTCCTCTCTGCCTGTCCATACCACCTCTTTACTTGGACCAATAAAATCCCCGTTTTGTTTAAGCCAAGTTGAGTCAGGATAAGCCCCTGGCAACAGAAGGAATCTTGGCTAGTTTCAGTGAAAACGCTTCCTCCCTGGGAAGCTCTTCTCCCCTCTGGAAAGATCAGGTTTCCTTCTTCCTCCTCTCTTTGCTTACTCATTGCATGTCTCTTCTGGATGGCTGTCATCATTGTGTTACAGCGTATTATTGGCCTGAGTCCCCACCAGTCTGGGCATTCCTTGAGGGCCAGAACCACATATGAGTCTTTTCTAGATGTTCCATGTCTGAAACAGTCAGGTCCACAGATGATGCTCAATAAATATTTATTAAATGAACAGTTGCTTAGTGAAATCAGCTTGTTCCATTCCCCTGCATAAGTCTAGGGTTCATCTATTTTCAAACATATCCGACCCAAACACCCTTCTTGGCGATGGGCTTCAGGAGACTTCTCCAAGAGTGACGTCTGCCCAGGTGTGGCCTCTTGCAGAGCCGACTGAAGACAAGGTGAGATGGCTGCTTTATTTCCCCCCAGACGCCAGCCCGTGTCATTTAGGGAAGTGGCATTTCGAACAGATTAAGTTCAGCAAACAGCCCTGCAGTGAATTAGAAATTCCTTTTGATTAAAAAATACCTTTTATTTCAAATGCAGAGAGGCCAGGAGTGAGTTTATGTTTTTAATAAGCTGTTCTGTATTCTGAATTTGATTTTATTTTTCAAAGTGCATAAAAAAAAACTGGGAATGGGAAAAAATCTATTAATATTTGTCCACATGGCCAAAGAGGAGTAGGTGGGAGTGAGAGTGGGTGACGTTTAGTGGTTCAGGGGGTGCTGCTGCCCCCAGATCGCAGATCAGCGAGCCTGCAGGGTGAAGGGAGTAGCTGTCTTATTTTGAACAATGGAGCAATGGAAAGCTCCTGGCTTGGAAGCCGCCTGTGCCTTTCCCATCTTCTCATGGCTCGATGTGAAGTTGGCCCCGTCTCTGGTTCCAGGAACCCTCGTTTTCAGCCTAGCCAGGCAAGGGCCCGATAGTATCAGCAGCCTCCAGCGGAACTGAAAATTAACTCACGCCACTAGCATGTCTCCGGGCATCCTCCACTCTGTGCTGAATTATTCCTCAGGAGGAAAGAAGGAATAAATACTATCGCCTGTCCCTTCATGGTATTTTTCTTCCTCTCGGGAAGGGAGCATCCCCTGCCATCCACACTCACCTGCTCCGTCACCCAGGAAGTCCAACCACCGTGTTTAAGCCTTCCCGCACAGACAGCTGGCACAGAGATGGTGGCAAGAGCTCGAGGACCCTGCCACTGGATTCTGGAGACCGGGTCCTAATCTCAGCTCTGCCTCTGACTTTGTGTGTTCTTGGGAAAGCCTTGAGATCCCTTCATGCTGGTCAGGTAAAATGCTGAACTGATGGGAGACCTCTAAGCCCCTTCCCAGTGCTGATGTTATTATTCCCCAGGGGATTTCTCTCTCATAATTGGCCCATAGAAAAATTTGGGTTTTTGTCTGTTAGCAATAGGGAGAGAGAACTGATTCTGGGTTAGATAAGCTTGCAGCGAGAGGAGTTGGCTGGTCTATCCAAGCACCTGTCACTTGTTTAACTCTAAGGCCCTGGCCTGGGTGTGTCCTCTGTCCTACCGATTGCAGCTTGAATTGTCCCCATTAGCTCCTGGACCTGCTGAACTGATTAGCTCTCTAGCATCCGTCAGTTTCCCGCTGCAAATCCTTCCTGGCCACTGCTGTGTAGGCTGAAGTCCTAGCTTTCATATTTGGTTTACCAGCGTCTTTCCTGGCTGGACGCAGCCTGCTTACAACCCTGCCTCATCTCAAATCTCACCCTCTACTGCCTTTTCCCGAGCAGGTCATGTTTATTCAGGCCTCTGCATTTAAATACTCTGGGTCCTTTGGCTGGGAGCACCCTCTCTCCTCTCCTCTGCTCGACAGACTCTTACACGTGTTGCAACAGCTGAAATATCCATTTCTCTAGAATTCTCTTTCTGACCTCTCCAGGCACATGGAGTATATGCAGCTGAATTTCCACAGCATGGCTAATCTTCCCCAATATCCCTGACATATTTATTGAAAAGAGGTTGGCATTGAGCTAGAGATAGATTCAAAAACACTGGTCCCCATTCCAAGACCGCAACACAAATAGACAATTATGGCACCGTAAAATCAGGGCTTTGGTGGAGGAAAGCGTGAAAACCAGTGGGAGCACAGTGTGCGTGGCAGTCCCGACTGCAGACATGGACTTACACGCCGTCCCTCTCCCTCACTAGACTGCGATCTCCCTGGGGTAGGGGCCTGAGTGATTGTCTCAGCATCCCCCGTGCTCGTTTGGGAGGGAACAACCTGGCACACAGTAGGTCTTATCAAGTATGTGCTATGCAATGAGTAGGTGGGGCGTGGAGCTCTGGGTTTGGGGAGGGGTCGCCTGCACGTTGATAGTGGCCCGTAGGTCCTCTCTGTTCGTGCGCAGCAGCGAAGGGATGGGATTCCCTCAGCTTCCCGACAAATATGCAGACAGTGAGGGTGAGCGTAGGGACTGAGGTAGGAGGCATCAAGCTAATTTTCTCTTTTTTTAAGGAGATGCATCCCAGAAACCTCTAAATTCCTCTGAGGAACCACACAGGCACACAGCTTAGAGTTAAATCATTTGTATCCACACACTGTCTAAATATATACGTAGAAATAATGCATATGTGCATGCTTCTATAATTTATTTCTACTAACTAGACATTGAGAGTATTTGCATCTACTGAAAATACATAAATTATTTTTTTCCTTAAATTATAGACGGCATATTTATAACAAGCACACATAAATTGTGAGTGTACGTTATAAATATATAATTCTGTTTCCTGACATTTATCAGCCATATGCTGTGTGCCAAGCTCAGTGCTAGTACTTTGCAGTCTTTATTTCATTTAATCTTCACTGTTGTCCTGTGGAGAAGATACAATGCAGTGGTTTTCAACTTTCTCTTTTTAAACCAAACTTATTTTCAAAATAAAATATTGTATGGGAACGTCAACATATAGAAGAGACAAAAGCTTTGCAGCAGACCTGGAGACCTTCCTGCCTCCCTCTATCCCCACCCTCCATGCCAACGAGGATGAGGCAAGAAGACTGGATTCCTGGGCTGGGACACTCTACCTTGCCAGCTGTGTGACCGGGGGTAAATTGCTTAAATCTTTGAGCCTCAGTTTTCTTACCTATAAAAGTCCCCACACACTAATTATGAGAATTCAATGAGATAATATATTGTAAAAAAAGAAAAACCTCCTAATTCAGGGCCTGGCACATAGTGGGTGATGAAGATGTGTTACCTGTTTTAGGTTGAGGTCCCCAGAAGCAGACACTGAGATAATTCATGTGAGAGTGTTAGAAACATTGACATGGTTGTGGGGCAGTGGGCCCGGGTAGGGCGAGGAGCCCAGGCAAGGCTGTGATGGCAAGCAGAGGCCCACAAGGGGTGACTTTGGGTCAATCCTGCAGGGCAACTCTCAAGTATGATCTACACCGTCCCCAGGGTTGGCCTAGCCAGGGGCTGAGGGAGTGGAGTATTGATATTCT
Organism: Avahi laniger; assembly: GCA_963575035.1. Lineage (NCBI taxonomy): Eukaryota > Metazoa > Chordata > Mammalia > Primates > Indriidae > Avahi > Avahi laniger. Next base: position 71,426 of record CAUYSK010023571.1, on the reverse strand, counting down.
TGTATCCATCCACTCCTAGACGCTCTGCTCTCTGCTCAGACCAGCAAAGTGGGCTCCAGCTGCCTCGGGGTGGACTTCCATCAAGGGATGGGGTGATGTGGGAGCCGCCAGGAGTGAATGCACCCGGAGCTGGCATGCCTTGACATGGTAAAGCTTTCCTGGGGGATGTGGGCAGAGCCCTGGCAGTGGCTGCCACACAGTCCTAATATGTGCCAGTGTGCAGGAGACCCTGGCACAGTCTGGAAGCAGGGCTTTGGTCATCATCGGTCCTTTACTGGACGGAGTCAAAGTGCTAAGTACAAGCAGAGCCCTCCTTCCTGCGACTCGCCCCCTGGAGTCCAGCAGCTCCTTTCCTGTCGAGGCTCACCTGGCAACATTGTCCAAGATCACGTGTCTCTGGGTGCCAGGTTCCCTCAGCACAGAGCACCAGCCCTAGGGCACTGGGGACACACCTGTGCCTTTCGCTGCAGATTAGAACCAGGAAGGAGAATGTTTCCAAGACAGATGTGCCCAGAGGACAGTGACCAAACACATTCCAGGGCCACATGACTCGAGGCAACACTTTCCTGAGGGCCAGTCGTGACGCACCCTTGGACATTGCTCCGTCCTCTTGTCCCCACACGCCAACTCTAGGAGGCATTTTCCCGTTTCCATATCTGTTTTCCTGATGGAGACCCTGAGGCTCTGCAAGGTTGTACACCTGCCCCCAAGGGCTCAGAGCCAGTCAGAAACAGGAATTCCAGCATCCGTTTTTCAGGCTTTCCCTCTCCTGCCCTTCAATTCACCTAAGAGATCCGGGAGCTGGGAGGCAGCCTCTAACATTGCTAATTAGAAAGAGACTGCAGGGATTTTAACCAATCTGGAGAATGAACTTTGAGATCACCAGGTGCTGCCCCTGGAACTTGTCCAGCTGTCCACACTTGGAAGCAAATGAGACTTCAAGGAGGGACAGTCCCTTTTGTCTACTGAATTAACCTATGTCAATTTATTTCCCGCTAAAATCCAAGCTGCAGTATAGCGGCTCTAATTAACACTCAGCATCAAAGATGCATCCAGTGGGACCGTCCCGAGGACGTGTGCATATAAGCTTATCCTCTAAACCCAAACCTAATACTAATCAGCCCCACACGTTCTCCAAGGGGCTTGTCTGCTAATTTAGAACCTGGTGATGAGCTCTATCTCTGCCTAGTCTTGGAGATAAAGGACAAGAATCTCTTCATCTGCATTATCAATGTAACGCCAGCGGCCAGAGGGGACTGCGGAACCATCAATGACTCCCTGTTGTCTGGCAGAGCAATTCCATGCCCTGCACAAAGTGACTCTGCCTGGTTGGCTGGTCCACCTCCCACCCCGACAGGATGGGGCTAGGTCTGTGGATAGCACTGTCATCACCTAGGAAGCACCACTGGCCTCACGCCCTACCACACCGACCCCAGATGGAAATGTGCATTCCCAGAATTTGTGCACCAAGATGGGGCACAGCAGAGAAGTGGGGGGTGGCAGCTGGGAAGCCCACGGCCTATTCCTGGCAACACCACAGTTTTTCTTTGTGAAGTTTGTCATAAAATCTCTGTACCTCAGTTTTCCTAGCTGTAAAATGGGGACTTAATCCTTATAAAAGCTTTATCTCAGGATGGCCATGAGAATTAAATGAGTTAAAGCACATACAACACTTCAAAGAGTGCCTGGTACATAGAAAACAGGAAAAAAATCCAATATTAGCCTTTGGTGTCTGCCTCTGATTTCCCTTCCCATTAAACTTCCAGCAGGGACTGTACCTATACCTGTGCACCAGGATGTGCTAAGAGTCCAGGCTCTCAGATCACAGTGGTCCCCTCCTCGGTAGCTTCCTCTGTTATCTCTTGCCACCTATAATCCTGCATTGTAACCTCTTTAAAAAAATAAATCTAAGTATGCCACTCTCATTATGTAGAATTTTATCCAGGTCCCTATTTACTTATAAGAGCCTGCCTAGCCTAACCTCTGACTACCTGACATACCTCATTTCTAACCACACTTCGCTCACTTCATGCTTCTGCAGCAACACTGTGCTCCTTGCTCTTCCCGGGACTCGTGAACATGCCTCTGCCTCAGGGCCTTTGCACATGCCATCCTCTCCTTCTGGATCCTCCTTCCTGCAGTTATAGGTTGCTCACTCAATTCTCTCATCTTTCAGTTTAAAGCTTGCTTCATTAGAGAGGAGAACTGCAATATGTTCACAAGACAGGACACGGTGACCAGGAGATTCAAAATTACAGCTTAAAATAATAGTTGATGAGCAGAGGCAGTTTACCCTAGGGAAGAGGACTGAGGGACAGGAATTAGACTGGCATTGTCATGCTTCTTAGGGACTGTCACATGAGAAAAGAGCAGGCTCAATTTGTGAGGAGCTCTGGGGAGAACAAGAATGAAGAACTAAAACCACAGGGGGACACACCTTTCAGCTTGGCCTGGAGGAGCCGCATTTTCCGTCAGACCTGTCTAGCCCTGAGAGATTTGCAAGTGGAGCCAGAGGAACCATCAGGCGAGTTCAGCCATTTGGACTGGAGTGTGGTGTGTGCCGGGGGTGGGTGTTCAATTTGGTAAAATTCCTAACTGGAGCTTATGGGTTTTCTGACTTTGCTCCTGTGTGTGTGCAGACGCCTTTGTTGTCTAACACAATGGTCCTTCTACACTCAGTAAACTGAAATAGGAATATTTGATTTCAGGGTTTTTCAGAACAGTTCGTAAGACAGAGAAATCTCTGATCCGGGGCGCTGTATTGCAGGACCTCCCTGACCTCAGCCCCTCTCCGCCATGGGCTCCCGCAGCACTTTGCTCCTGGGTCTGTCCTGGTAATTGGCACAATGCATTGTAAGGATGTATTTGACTCCTCCAAAAAATGAGTATCTTATGTGTAGGGTCTGAGTCTTAATTATTTCTGCATCCCTAGTCGAATCCAATGTGCGTGTTTGTCTGCAGGTTAATAAGCAAGATGTGTGAATGGTGATCAAGATGCAACTTTTAAACCTTAGGCAGTTGAGGTTACTGTCATCTGACCCTGAACGAACACTCTCGTGGGCTTATCATTTTTCTGCTCATGGAAAAACAGCAGACATTCCTGTATCACTTTAAGTCTTGATTTAGAAATCCCATGTAATTCCAGTCCCGTGTAATTACTGAAGCTCTCCACTGCCTTGGTGCTAAATCTTCTCTTTTCTCGTAGCTTGTGTCAGTGTCAGGGTTAAGCTTGCGGTGGCTAACGGGGGTGTGGCTGTCTCTGTTCCATCTCTGCCTGGCCTGCTTCTGTTTCCACTGCCAGTCAGTTTCTGATGTGCCATAGAAAACAGAAATAGATCAACAGAAAAAGTCTCCTTAGAACTGACCCAGCCACAAGCTGGCTTTGTCCTCTCAGGCCTGGCTGTTGCTCAAAGCTGATATTTTCTCCTGTGCGCTCTCCAGAAGACCCTCAAGGGCCCCCTACACCCTGCAGACCCAGGAAGTTTGTGCCCTGCTTCCTGTGCTCCAGCCACTAGGTGTTCACCTGCAGCTTCCTTCCCCTCATCTTTCCCATTCTCCACCAAGAAGGCTGCTCTAAGATTCCCACTCTGGCTTACGCTTTGCAGAGTCACTGACCAAAGGGTCACTGACCAAAGGGTCAGGCTTACACACTCCTTCCTGCTCCATGAACGTATCTATTGCAATGCAGCAGTGCACTCACGGCCCGCACCTGAGCAGTTGGTCATCTTCTTTAATCACTTAGGCAGAAGTCAGACCTAGTTTATCTTGCACACAGGATAGCATGGAACAGGTCCCCTTAAGTCCCCTTGAAGCCCCTCTCTGGAGTTGAAGGCAGAAGGTAACATCCGGCCCAGATAAAGGGATATGGACCCCCACATCATGGATACACATCACTCTCTCCAGAGAAGTTTCTCCATCAATCTCTTCTCATTTTCTTTCTGACCTTGATCCTTCCACCTGAGAGACTCAAAGAGCAGTAGAATGGGCTTTTCCTCATTCCTCTTGTAAATTCTGCATCTAAGTGTGTTTGTTTGGGCTCTTTACACACTTCCTTTGGAGTCCTGTTGGGTCTAGTCCAGGCACAGAATTTAGACAGAGGCAGGAAGAGTCCCACAGGAACAGACTCTTTCTTGTAGGATCCACAGTGTGCCAGTCCCTGGGTGGTGAATGGGGCTGGGGAGGGAATGAGGCCAGGCTCGTGCTCTGGAGGAGGAGTGTTCATCCCAAAGAGAGAGGGAGGGAGAGAGTTTTACTCAGCCAATGTGTACTGAGCATCTCCAAGAAGTCAGGTACAATGCTGTGTTCTCTACATGCAGAGGTGAAGAAAACAGACATGGTCCCTGACATTCAAGATGACATCGGGATTTATTTGAAGGTAGAGCCAAGATTTACTGATGAATTTGATGTGATTTGGTGATTTCGGGGCTTTGGACTAAGCTCCCAAAAAAGAATGAAATTGCCATTAACTAGGATGGTGACAATTGTGGGAGGAGAGAGTTGGGAGAGGGGTTGAAAATCAGGAATTTTTGAACAAGTAAAGTTAGACATGCTTATTAGAAATACAGTGGAGAGATTTGTGTTCAAGGGAGAGGTCAGACCTCACCACAATAAAACCGGGGTGGTCATGAAGGAACAGATTGTATTCAAGTCATGAGTCTTGAGGTGCTGACCTAGCAGTTGTGTGCAGAGGGAAGAGGTCTGGGAGTAAGGCCTGGGTCATTCCATGTTTGTTGGTAGCTGATATAGGGAAGGGTTGGCAAAGGAGAAGTTGATAAGGGAGGAGAACAATCCTCCACTCTGGACTTCTAGAGTGGTGTCTTAGAGGCCAAATGCAGAAAGGATTTCACCAGGAGGCAGTGATTAACTCATCAAACGTGGTCAACACATTGAAATATTACAAGACTGAGGCATGACCATTGGATACAGCAATGTCCAAGTCATTGGTATTCTTGACGGTGGTTCTTTGGTTGCATTGGTGGAAATGGAATCCTGGCTGGTTGGAATTAAATAGGAAATGGGAAAAGGATGAACACAGACAATTCTTTCCAAGATGGGGAGGGGAGTTGTGTTGTCAAGGAAGAATACTTGGGAGATAAAATATAACATAGCATATTTACATGCTAATTAAAATGATGATGCAAGAGAGAAAGATGAGAACGGGGAGAAGGGATGGGATGTAGGAGAAGAACTAGCTTCAGATAGGAGTATAGACAATTGGTAGCAACAGGAAGGCAGAGGTTATGAGTACAGGTACAGGCAGGGAGGTACAAGTGGTGATGGCAGTACATGGAACTTCTCCTCTAATTGCCTCATTTTCTCAGCAAAGTAGCAAGCTTAAAGTAAGAGTGGAGAGGATGTTTGGAAGTCTGAGGAAAGAGCAGATATGGAACAGCCTTCTAGGAGAGAGAGAGGTTGGATTGATGTGGGAAAAGTGCTAGGATTGCTGGGCAGCCTTAAAGGCTCGCTTGAGGTTGGTGGTCGTTACTTTAAAGGCAACATAGCTTTGAGTTTTCCTCCAGTAAAAGACAATTGCTTGGGTTCAGGTGGAAAGTGGTAGTGACGAAGATATTACAAGGACTGGAGTTTTTCCAGGAAAGTGAAATGAAAGGCAAAAAGGGTCAGGGAGACAAAGGTATGATGATGATTATGATGATGCTCTGTGATGTCTACAGTAGGTTGGCGGGAAGTGGCTGCATGAGTGGAGTGAGGGTCAATAAAAACCCTCCAATGGTAGGACCAATGGATCATGACCTGAGTTGGGGCTAAAGACTTGTTGGCATTAAGGTACTGTAGAGAAGATGGACTGAAGAACATTTAAAAAATGTGGGGATCTGAGCAAAGGATGCCTGGTGTTGGGATTCTAGAGGGGCTACAGTCATGTAATGACAAGGTCTAGGATTGCGTTGGAGGTAGGAGAGGAAGTCAAGTTCAGAGGCCATGGTCATTGCCTAGGAAAGACATGATGGTGGCTTGGGTTGGAATGGCAAACATGAAGATGGAAAAAAGCATGTGGCGATGAGTAAGCCAATACGGCCATGAGTCCATGAAGCATGGTGGTTTTTAAGAGCTTGAGTCTGATTCTGTTATTTGCCAGCACTGTGATCTTGGGCAAATATCTCCAAATGTGTTGTGGGTTAACAATAGCACCTATTTCATGCCCTTGTCATGAAGATTAAATGAATTCATACAGGTAAAGCACTTGGCACAGAATAAAACATCAATAACTGTTAATATGATCTAGCCCCTTGGGTGGGCCCACCGTACTGGACCCCATTGCTCCAGCAGAGCTTCTGCACAAGAGGTGCCTGCTCCCTGGGGGTGCATATCTTATGAACAATTGGTGTTTTAGGCAGAGAAATGACATCCTATGAGCTAAGTTTTATAAAGATTATTCTGTTCACTGCAGGGAGGATGGTTTGTTTTGAGTTTTAAATAACATTAAAGAAGGGCTTGAGACTTTGGTATTTATGGAAGTGGGGCAAGCGTCGTAAACTGTACAGAAACCAACACCTGTCGCAGGAGAAGATGCTCCTTGCTGTGGTGTGCGGAGCTTTGCCCGACTCTCTAACCACTGCTCCTGTCCAGCTTTGGGCATGGAATTCCCTTGGGTGAACCTCATGCCTTGGTTTACGAGAGACTTTTCTTCAGGAATGTGTTCCCCACTCCTCGTCTCAACCCTTTCTTTGGCCACACTTCTATCCATCCTTCAAAACTCAGTTCATCTGTGCAGCCTTCCCTAGGGTCCAAAGCTTGAGCGATTCCCAACTTCTCTCTGCAGTAGGATCCCAAACTCGTTATATTTACTGTCTTTATAGAGGGACGACCCATAAGACTTAAGCTAAGGTTTTCTTCTCTTATGGATAAAGTTGACCTTTAAAACTCACTGGCCATTTGGCTCTCTGGCCTTGGAGGAGTCCAATCACCATATCTGTTCAGGGGACATGATGGTTGGCTCTTTTGGGTGCACGCACCCAGTGGTATTTTTGAGATGGCAGAAAAGAACACAGGGGCCTTCTGGGAGGCAGAAGTCTGAGATCAACTTCTCTATGTGTTACATTTTTCTAAGTTTCTGGGGGATTTAGGACAGTGAGTGGTCCAATGGCAGGTCCCTCTGTCCATAAGCCTCTATCAGATTTCCCACTGAGGCCCAGGGCCTTGACTCAAAAATCTAATGCTTTTTTTTTCTCTCTTATGAGTCAAGTTGGAGATGATAAATTTTGCCTCTTGTTTATTGCTTCCAATATCTGTGGGTATCTTTTCTCAAAAAGAAAAAAAAGAGTCACATTATTTCAATACAGGGAACACACAAAGCGGGTCAAGCGTCTGTGAGGTTGTCATTGAATTCTCATGGCAACCTGCTGGGGATGTTTCCAAGAGAGGAAGAGGGCGCCCCCCCCACCCCCGCAACTCCCATGTGATGTCCTGTGATTGTGATTTGACCTTAAGCCCCAGCTCCGGAAGCCGCTGGGGAACAAATGCCCAATTGTAGACAAAATCCTTAGGGTCTTCCTGCTTAAGCAGAGGTGGTGGGAGAGGGGTGGTAGTTTTAGATTTACTGGGAATTTTGAAACCAGAGACTTCTCTCAGCAGAGGGCTGGAGCCCATGGATGGGGTTTAATGCTGTATGGAGAGAGAATGGCAGGGCTGCCCAAGAACTTTCTGGTGACTCACCATAGCTCTTTCTGCTTCAGTCTTTATTTTTTTCCATAGAGCTTACCTTTTTAACCATCTTTAAGTGTCCAGTTCAGTGGCATTAAGTACACGCACATTGCTGTGCAACCATCGCCACCATCCATCTCCAGAACTTCCTTCTTCTCGTAAAATTCTGTTCCCATTAAACAATCACCCATTTCGCCCTCCCTCAGCCCCTGGCGATCACCATTCGACTTTCTGTGTCTGAATTTGACTACTCTAGGTAACTCGTACAGGTGGAATCACACAGTATTTGTCCTTTTGTGGCTGGTTTATTTCACTTAGTATAATGTCCTCAGGGTTTATCTGTGCCGTAGCCTGTGTCAGAATTTCCTTGCTTTTCAAGGCTGAATATGATTCTACCGTATGTACATACCACATTTTGGGTTTTACATCCATCCATGAACACTTGGGTTGCTTCCACATTTTGGCTATGGGGAATAATGCTGCTGTGAATATGGGTATACTTCACTCTGTATTTTAAAAGGACAAAAATTAGGCCTGGCTTCTGTCAGGGGAGATGTTTCTGCTTTGACAAATGTTAAAACTGGCCTCTGAAAAGAACTCACCATGCAGGGTTGGGGATGGTTCTGGGTTCGTACAAGGCTGAGCCTGGGGCCTTCCTGCCCCAGCCCGAGGGCTGGGCCCTGGGGGAACTGGCTGACTGTGGGGTGTATGGGTGGGGGAGAGTTGTGGAAAGCTAGACCTCGAGGGCTGCAACAGTGCAGTGAGTTGTCCATGAACGAGCGCAGCCTCCTGGAGAGACGATTCTGCGGATACAGGGCATCAGTGGGCCTAGCATTCTCATGGCCTCCTGGGGGTCCGCACTCCTGCAGAGCGGCAGAGGAGGGTGCCCTGCAGGGGCCAGAGCAGGCTTCTGACTGAAGATGGTGGTGTAGCCAGGCAGCCATGTTGGTGTCCTGGCTACACTGAATGATGCCACCAGGACAATTTGCCTGTGTATCTAGCCCTCAGCTTCATGATTTGTAAGCAGGGATGATAATCACAGTACCCAGCTCATGCAGTGACTATTAGAATGAAATGTGACAACATATGTAAAGTAATCAGCATAATGTCTGGTCCCGAGGACAATTTCAATAAATATTCACTGTTGTTCCTACTGTTGTTATTTTCCTCTTCCTCGAGACTAGACTCACCCGGATTCATTGAGCCTTTGGACAGACTCATCACCCCTGCGTTGTTAGACATATTCCAGGAGGTGGGGAATGGACCGAGAGGCAAGTCTATGTTTTTCTCATGACCGTTGATTAAGTAAACCTTTTCCTGCAAGGCAGGGAGGGGCTGTGAGTGCACACCGGTCCTCTGTACTGTCACTCTTGGCTTCGGGTCTGTCTTCCCCTGCTTGACAGTGGGCCACTGAAGGCAGGAATTGGGTTTTACTCACCTTGCACCCTTTGTGACCAGGATGGAGCAGGCCACAGATTGGGCACCAATGTGAGCTCAGGGGCTTCAGGCCCCGGGCCTTCCTCTTCCTCTTCCTGCAGGTCCTTCCCTCACCTGGGTTCGACCTCTGCAGGAAGGGGCAGGCAGGCCCCAGACATGACCAGCAGGGCTTTCCCTGGGAGAACTCTCAGCTGCAGGTCCCTCTGGGGGCGGAGGGAGAATGACTCCATGGAGTTGGAGATTTGAGGCCTTGGGGATGATTTTGCATATTGCTGGTGTTTTCTGGGGATCAAATTGTCTCAGGTTCCTAGTGTTAGGGATGCCTGGAGCAAGACCTCGATTCAGACAGCCCATTAGGGAGAACCCTCTAGCACCCCTGTCCTGCCCGTGCCCAGGGATTTCCGTGTCCCCCGTCTTGCTGCAGTGCTGGCCCTGCCGCTGTCCAGCGAGGCTGCTCCTGACTCCTGCTGCGTTTGCCCGGCAGTGAGTCGGGAGGGACGGTTTTGGTTTCTTGGCAAGCACAGATGGGCACGGCGAGAAAGACTACATTGGTCTGAGCCTGGGGTAACTTTTCAGTGTTTGTCCCCCTCTGCCCACCAAGCTCACGTGCTGTAGAGTCTGGCCAAACCTGAGTTCAGTTCCCAGCTTTGCTTTCATTGACAGTCAATCAGCCTCTTCCTCACCTCAAAAAAGTAGAGGCTGTTGATAGCCCCACAGGGGTGCTATGAGGACCAGATGGGAGAAGATGCCCTAAGCACAGGCCTGGGGCCTACTACGGAGCAAGGGTGGTTCCTTCCCTCTCTCCTCCTCCAGTGTTGCCCATGTGCCCCAGTGCTCCAGCTGCTCTAACGCGTCTCCTCCTGGACAAAGCTGCTTCTCCCACCCTGCATCTTCCACCTCCCCTGTCCTGAATCTGAAGTCCATACCCTCTGTGATGCCTTCTGCCATCCAGCGCAGGCAGAACCAATGGTCCTCTCCTTTGTGGCCCTGGGTCCTTTTGTAGATCCAACGGAAGAGCATTTCCCTGGAATGTCCATGATCTGGCATTTTCTGTGTTGCTGGTATTTCCAAAGTTTAGGCATTTTTAACTGATATGGTGCCCAAGGGTTCTACAACGTTCATTAGCATAGGAAGTAGATATTTACACACCAGTGTATGTACACAAGTGCAAGTCAACATTCTATACCATCATTGCCAAACCGGGTCTTAGGAACGATCAATATTCACCTCTCTTGCTACAGAGAGCCCAAGCATACCAGCTACAGGAATCACAGGCACCAGGCTGACTGTTGTTTGTAGCTTAGCAGAACACACCATCATTATGTGCCACTCATCAAAGCAAATGTCCTGTATGTTTTTTCTTTGATATCACTAAAATGTGATTTATAACTACAAAAGAAGCATTTTCCTATTGTCTTAGAATTGAATGAAATCTCAGCATGGAGAACAAAGGCTGATCAGAACCCTGCCACTGTGAGAAGTGCAGGCTCCATCCGCGGAAGGCGGAAGGCTCTGTCCAGTGGCCAGGCCTCCCTACCGTGTAGGTGAGAGGGGGATATGGTTTAGCGGGGAGACTCGCAGGGGTGAGAGGTGTTGGGGCAGGAGATCAAGAGTTGGGATCCAAGAGAACCTCCCGGAGGAGAGAGGCAGCCGTCCCTCAGGGCAGATGCTTGTGTAGCTCCACAGACAGTGGCTGTTAGAGGATGGAGCACTGGAAAACCTGGCACATGTCCCAGGGTGTTGGGACAAACAAAAGACAAGGACAGGTGCCACCCCTCCCCTGGAGAAGTGAGAGGTGGGAGACAGGTGAGACTTCGAGGAGAGGGGGGTGTTGTGTGAGAGGTACAAGGCAACGACAGATAGATGGGTGTCCCAGTGGAGCCCACTCAAGAGTGCTGCCTGTTAGGTGTGTGAAACCCAGGAGAAGGTGGTTGCAGGGGGCTGTCCAGGACAGGAACTGAAGAACTCAAATATGAAGATGTTTGGTGCAAGGGTGCTCGTGAGGGTCTCTAAAGAACCAGTTCTAGGGCAGCCCCAGGATGCCTGGTGAGCAGAGAGATCGACAGCACCAGCTATGGAGAAAGACTTTGCCCCTCTGTCTTTCATCCTTCCCCTGCTCAGTCCCTGACCCTGAGGGTCCAGAAGCAGCAGAGAGAGTGGGGGCCCCAGCTTGGGGGTGCCAGACCTGGCCAGACCATAGTCTCCTGCTGGTTCCCCAGGCAGAGGATAGCCCAGCTGATTGAATTGGGGTGGGATGGGAGATGATTATTCCTGAAAGTGACCTTGAAGCCATGACCTCTACTGGAGGTGCCACTCAGGGCTGATAAGGGATTGATGACAGACTGTGTCAGAGGCAGTCTATTTTACCAAATTTACTTGTACAATGGATAGAGTAATTACCCCAAAAAGCAATGACCATAGAAGCATCTGCCCAGAGTGAGTCTGCTCTGAAGATGCTTCCAGTTTTGGATGCTGGGATGTTCAAACTTCTACTGTATGTCTATTAGAGTTCGCATCAATTTGCAAAGTATGCATTTTTTTCATTCCCTCCTGAAACGTGGCTTTGGAGATTACTGTACGTTATGTGGGATGTGAACATGGTAAGTGAACTGAGGCCGGGGGAGCTGTGCAAACAGTGGGCAGAGCTCCTGGACACTGTGAGGAGAGAGAGCTTTTAGCCACAGAAGACTGGTTCTTACCCAGACCTGGGGTGGCTAGGGGAGGCTTCTCAGAAGTAGATTTCCAAGCTGACTCCTACCCAACATGTAGGAATTATCTGGAGGAGAGCAGAGTGCCTGCAGGTGAGAAAGCCACGGAGGCTGGGGAAGCACTCTGTGTGGCTGGGATGTAAAATAAACAGGGCAAGAGGTGGAGAGGAGAAGGGGTGATGAGCCAGGTCTTGTTCTACACTCCCTTCTCCTGGAGCTAGAGCAGGTCCTTCCATTGTAGACAGACAACGGAAGTGCCCGGCGTGGTCAGATTGCTTTGCGGAAGAACACTCGAGCAACAGCTTGGAGAATGGGTGGAGCGGGCTGGGGAAGGGAGGCGGTGATACTAGTTCCTAGTTCTGGGAAACAAGATAGGCCACAGCTGCAATAGTCAGGAGGGAGGATGGCCCAAGCTACGGAGGTGGTAGTGGGCACCAAATAGACAAGGCTGGGAAGCAGCCATTGCTTATCCCATTTACACAGGAGAGAAGTGGTTTTGGAGGAGAATAGGAAACTCACTCATTGTCATGAAATTAAATTAGACCATTTTATTCTTTTTCCCATGGTCTTTGGAGACAAGGAGGTGGAGGAAAGGGACCAACAAGGCAGAAAAGAATAGAACTGAAAGGAAAGATAAATATAATTTCATCAACACGAGCATGGATTCATCAGTGCACTCAGGTCTCCTGGGGGCCTTGTGTTGAGTAATAATGACATTGGAGAGACCCACACATATAAAACTGGACCCAACCTCTGGCTAATCCCAACTCTGAATCAGCCTCTCCAGTTCCCTAAGATTTGGCTATTATTTTCATGTTATCATATTTCTATGCTAATAAAGAAGGCAATATTGTCTGTGCAAAGATTTAACATGCATGTGATCTCCTGCCTACATAGAACATCCCTCCCCCAAAGGTCGTCAAATGATTTTGAACTATAAAGTCTTGACATTCCCTTGTCCTCAGAATTTTTTGCCATAGAGAGTTGGATACTGGGACGAGCTTCAGGAGCGGCAGGCTAGGGAGGAGGAGGGGAAGCTGCAGCTCACTCCGCTTGTCATTGCTTCTTAATCTCCATGTACTTGCACTTCTAATTGGCATCATAAAGTGTCTCTGGAGAGAGAAAAGCCCAAAACACTTAACAGCTATCATGGTCCTTGATAAAAAATAATGAGCTGAAAAAAATCGTTGAGTTTAAAAAATATGCTTTTCCTTAAATGGTAACATCCATTAGAATAAATGGAAAGGAGCTCACATTTCACGCGCACCTTCTGTGTGTCAGACACACTACATGTGTTGCTCTCAAAACAATTCTCAAAACAGGATTCTAAGGTAGATAATGTCACTCCCATTTAAAAGGGGGGAATGGAGGCTCAGATTTTAGCAACATGCCCAGGGGCAAGCTGTTGTAAAGCAGACCCGTGTGACTCCAGAGCAAACTTTCTGTGACACTGTGCTGATTCCAGACCAGGAGCCATTGTCACACGGCAGGTTGGTGGTTTACGGGTTCAGCAGCAGTGGAGAAATTTAGATTGGGTGCAGGGAAGGACTTGCTGATCATTAAATGGTAAGATGGATGGATAAGTTATAGGTGGCCTTGACTTAGCATTTTGATTATGTCTATAGGTGTTTGCCAGCAATACTTCCTTGCAAAAATGTGTGTCCCATTATGTTGTTGTACTAGCATATCTCTGTCATTATAGTAATTGATAATGTGTTAGGCATAGTAATATTAGACTCTTTCAAAGATGATCTCTTTCTATCCTGACAAATTATTACTTTTTTTAGTATAGATGGGGTCTCTCTCTGTCACCCAGGCTGGAGTGCAGTGGTGTGATCACAGCTCACCGTAACTTCGAACACCTGGGCTCAAGTGATCCTCCAATCTCAGCTTCCCAAGCAGCTAGGACTGTAGGTACATGCCACCATGCCTGGCTAAATTTTTTTAAATTTTTATTCTTGTAGTAAAAGGGTCTCTCTATGTTTTCCAGGCTGGTCTCTAATTCCCAGGCTCAATCAATCCTCCCACCTTGGCCTCCCAAAATGTTAGGATTATAGACATGAGCCGCCACACCTGGCCCCTAACTCTTTAGAGCAGGTGTTATCATTCCACTTAAGTAATAAGGAACCTGAATCTCAGAGATGCCAACTGACTTGCCAGGGATCACACCATGTGAGTACAACTCTCTATCCTGAGAGCTTGTGTCCTCTGCCACATCAGGGGAGTCTGAATATACACTTTTCTCCCAGGATAGCAGGGAGATGCGTGGAAAGATGTCATCGGCTGTCCATCAAGCCTTTGTTCTCAAAAAGGAAGATGGTGGCAGTTCAATGACAGCTTCAGATCAAACACTGACCTACATACCTAGGCAGAACCTGGATGGAATACAAGTGTTGGAAGTGAGGATCCAAGGAAGCAACTTCTGACTTTTATGCACCCGAAGATGGATCCTGTGGTCTCTTACAGGGGGAGGTGTCCTCTTCTTCTGCAGGTCAGAAGGACCTCCTCAGCGCTGGCTCAAGGTCCATGGACAGCAAGAAGCCTCCCTTTTCCTGACTCCCCACGTCCTGGGGTCACCAGTCCTACCTAGCCCAAGTTGGGATGACTGGATGCAGCTGCTCTCCTGCCCCCGGTTACCAGCCTGGCTCAGCTTCATCCCATCCTCCCTCAGCCTCTTCCCAGCCTCTCTCCTCTGGAACTGATCCTCTGCTTTGCTGCCAGATGAGTCTTTTTATTTTTTAATAGAGTACTTTTTTAGTCTTATATTCAATAAATATATACTCACTCTAGAAAAGTTTGAAGATAGCCTCCAAAAAAAATCATTCCAGAGAAAACACAAAATCAGATTTTGGACTATGTCCTTCCAATTTTTATGATGTGAACATCTTTATAATAACTGGAATTAAATGCCAGTTGTTAACCTGGGGTGGGGGGAGGCCACTGGAGCCCCAAGGGGCATGACATCAGAGGAGGGAGTCGAGTGGAGAAACCAAGTCATCCCTCCCCACCTCCCCCACCCAAAAGGAATCAAGACGTGGGACATTGTAGTTTTCCTTGTGTGTACTGCCAGAGAGTCTCTAAAACCAGAGAGGACCTCCCAGTGGAAGACCATTATTTGTTCAAAATATTTTCTTGAATCCATCCGTGCAAGAAGACTATACTTCCTACAATACGAGATTTGTGCATGTGATTTACTTTGTCCAATCAAATGTAAGTGGAAGTGATATGTACCAACCCTGGTGGGTGTTTCCAGGTTTTTCTCTCTCTCTCTTTTTTTCCTGTGTAATGAGTCAGGTTTGTCCTGTATAGAAGCTGCTTGTTAGTCCTGAAATGAAGAGGTGTGGAGCAGAGAAGTACCCCACTTGCATCTAGAGATTAATATGACAGTGAGCAAGAAATAAACCTTTGCTGCTGCAATCCACCAAGACCTAGGGGTATCATTTATTTCTGCGGTATGAGCCTTAAGTTGACTGATAGCTCCCTGTTAATGGCTGGGGCAGTCACACAAGGTGGATACCTGGGGCAGATCTAAAAGCTGGGGACTGGAAATGTCCTAATAAAATGTTAGTACTCTGCAATTCGAGGAGATGTGGTGGTTGTGGGGATGCAGGAGTGGGACATGCTAAGAGAGAGCACATTCTTGCTAAAGTGGTAATTATGCTAAGGAGGACCCAAGAAGATGAGATACACTATGAGCGTGTGAGCCATCATTCATCTGGTGCTTTCTTTGTGTTAGTAGCCTTGCTGAGTGAGATGATGGCATTATATCATTTGATCTTCCCCCAAGTTCTAGAAAGCAGATGTCCATTATTAGCAACATTTTCAAGCTAAGGAAATTGAAGCTTAGGGAAGTCAGTAACTTACATACTCATGTAACTCGTACACAGTGGAGCAGTAATTCATCTCCAGCATGTGCCTGCTCACAGGGATGGATTCCTGGCCAGGATGCGGAGCTGCTAATAAAAATGTAGCTCCTGGCCAGAGCCGTGCGCGGTGGGAGGTGAGAGTGGGCAAGGCTCGTGAGAGCAAATCACTCCACCGGCGTACCCAGAGGGCACTGATTTTCCACCTTTCCTTCTGAGGGAAACCCCTCAAGGCAAGATTTGGTGGGTTTGTCGCAGCTGGCAAAGGCTGAGATCTGAAATTAAAGGCAAAGCAAGAAGGTCTAGAAATTTAAATTATATCCACTCGTATTCTCAAGATTTCTTCTGATTGTAAAGGTAAAGCAAATCCTATGAATTATAATCAGTTGTGGTGCAAATGGAAGGAATCCAATTGGAGCCTGTTTATGCAAGAGAGCAAATTGCTGGGGAAATACTGAGGTAGTTCCCAGCCCCAGGGACAGGAAGATGGCAGGGCTCAGGGACGTCGGAAGCCGGAGCCCGAGACACAGCGAGACTCCAGCCTGCTCTTCTTTCTTCTGTTTCAGCCTCGTCCAGCTGCCGTCAATCTCAAGTTCTCCTGCCTTTTGTTTCAGCCACCTGGAAAGCGCCATCTCAGTTTCATTTCTAAAAACCTGGGCAAAAGACTGATTTGGTGCAGTTTGGTGTAGGTGTCCAGACCTAAGCCATCGGCGGTGGCTGGAATGTGGTCACGTTGCTCATATAGCTGCTCTTTTGTTACTGGGCTTGGGAGGTGGAAGGTTCCAAAGGAAGTGCTGAGGGCGGGGCCGGCAATGCCATCAAGGTTCAATACACACGTGTCCTAGAAACTATCCGGACCAAACAAAAAATAATAAGACAGGGGTGGAGAAAACAAAGAATCCTGTCTCCCAGCGGCAACCAATCGAAATACCCTAGTGTAGTTCACTGCACCTTTCCAGTGCAATGTTCTACTACGTGGTTGAAACTGGCTTGCATATACTGCGTTAAAGTACAGTTAACAAATTCTCGGTCTTGGGTGGAGGATGATATGAAGAGAGGTTTATTGTGAGATAATATTTAGCACCGAGAGGTTCATTCGTTTTTCCAATTAAAAAACAAACCCAAGGCGGGATGTTAAAAATTCAGGACATTGGTAATGAGATTTAAAGTTGCAGTGCACATTATTTACACAAAGGACTTCTAACATACCCCTGGTTAATTTTTTGTTGATTTTGACTGAGATCCAAACTCCTTGACACAGCAAACACGGACTTTAGTCAACTGGCCCTTGTCCTTTCGCCCCCGTCAGTCTGAAACCCTAACCTCATCTGTCTGATTGAAGAGTGACCAAGGATTCACTTACTGACTCACTCATCACACATTTTTAAGGTAGGCGCTGGGGGTACAGAGATGAGCACGACACGCTTTTGCTTGAGAAAGCGAGCAGGGGAGGAGAATGAGTAATCGGGAAATATCCACGACGGGGTAAACACGGTGATAGAGGGAAGCCAAGGGTGCTCTTGGGCGCACAGAACTTTGAGGACCTCGCAGGTTTTCCAGGTGGTGGGGTGGGGAGGGGAAGGCTGCTTGTAACTTGGTTTGGCTCATGGAGCCGAGAGCTGGTAAATCGCAGCGTCTTTCTCTTCCGATTTTTCCAGGAAATTGGCACCAGAATCTTTAAGTCCCATCTCCCCTGTGGGCGGTCCGTCCTCTTTGCTGCCCATTTCTGTGGTTTCCTCGATCCCCAGTAGAGCAAGTGGCCTGGAGGAAGGGGACGCCTCTGCCTCACACTCCCTCCCTCCCCTGTCCTCCGGAGCCTGTTCCGGATCCTACCATTCATGGGGCTGGTGTCCCTGCTCTGTGTGTCCCCCAGCCCCTCTGCCCCATTTTCAACGCCCACTAACATTGCTAGATGTAACGAGTCGGGCCTGCCTGCCACGCTCCGGGCCATGATGCCATTTTCAACAGTGACATTTCACTTTTCCAGTTGTTGAGTTGCCTTCTGTGTGTGTAATTGCAAAAAGGATCTTTTTCCTTTTGGGTCCACTGCTTATTTAATAATGGAGACACAATAAGAAAATGGGTCTAGTCAATGAAATTAATTATGGAGAACACTTAGTGCCTCTGCCGAGGTGTCTGCCCAGAGGTTGTTCTGACCGTAACAGAGAAAAGAGGCTCCTGATCCTCAGACGAATGGGGACTGGGTGAGTAGGTCTGGGAGCCAGGCAGGTCCCTGGATTGCAGAATTAAGTGGGAGTGTGGGTGTGTGTGCGTGCACATGTGTGCATGTCCTACCTTTGGATGTGTGCCCGTCTCTGTGTGTCCATGTACGTGTGTGCAGGTATGCTCACATAGACACTGTGTATAGGTGATTGTGCATGTGCAGATGATTTAGGAAGGTGAGGATTCATTCACTCATACATTTATTTACCAATAGCAAAAAAACACTGGGTGACCACTCCAGATTTTGAGCTAGGCACTAGGGATTTAAAAATGAATACGTTGAGATTTCTACCCTCAGGCAATGCACACAGTCAAGAGCAGGGTTTCTCAACTTGGCATTATTGATGTTTAATTCTTTGTTGGGGAAGGGAGGTTGTTTTATGCACTGTACCATGTTTGCAGCATCCCTGGTCTCTACACACCAGACACTAGCAGGGAAATGCCCCTGCCCCGCAGTTGTGACAGTTAAAAATATCCCTAAACAATGCCAAAATGTTATCTAAGGAGCAAAGTTGCTCCCATGAGAAGGAATGTTATCAAAAACATTGAAGCAGGTAATTTTGACAGTGTAAAAGGAGGGTTAGTTTAAAAGAGATCTACACTGATGCTTTAGGAGCTCAGAGGAGAGGGGATAAGGAAGGGCAAAGAGGTTAAAAAGGAAGATGTTGTCATCTCAGGTGACTTTTGCCAATTGGCAAGCCAAACTCTGAACATGGGGCTCTTCCATACAAGACAGGGCTGGATGGTGAACAGCTCTGGGCCTGAGTACAAAGAGAATTCAGTGACTCACTTGGTGCAAGACAGGGAGTGTCTCATGGGAACTCAGGTATCAGGTGCTCCCCTCCAGGATGGAGCCTGGGCTGGGTGGGGGTGCAAGGCCCAGGAGAAAAGGGGTGTAGATCAGTATCACTCGGATCACGTGAGAGGGAAAGAGGGAGGAAGGCCAGAGAGGGATGGGAACCCCACTGTCCTTCTGCAATGGACTCCAGATGAACTTCATGAGGAGGGAGAGGGAGGCTCTGGGCCACGATTTTAACAGTGGTTTCAGGTGCCTGCTGCCCTCCTATTTATCATGGACTAGTGGAAAGCATGTGGCTCTAGAAGGTGGCCATTAAATCAAAGGAGGAGCTGAGCAAATTCCAGCTCTCCCAGTTTGGATGCTGGTGGAGGCTTCCCACTTCTTCTGTGAACCGTGAGATGAAGTTGCCATCGCTGCTCTCCACATATTCATCCTCCGCCTGCGGCCACAGAGCTGCTATTTCAGGTTCTCTGGCTGCCTCACATGCCGTTTCCACCCTGCAGGCTACAGGGCACCGGAGTGTGATTCCTGTTTTCTAAATGCTTTGGTGATGACATCACACCAGGAATGTTTGCTCTTGGTCTTGTGAAGGTCACACCACTAGGGCAGGGGCAGGTGCCACCTGTCAGTCACTGGGGGGAAGGCAGGCCCTTGGCAGGAGCCCAGCAGGAAGAAGGAACTGGCTTTTCTCTGTCTTGATCTTTCTTTCTTTACTATGAAGGTATTTGGGATTTCAAAAAGAAGGTAATGCAGGGATCACTCCTCATGACTCTGATTGTGAATGTGCCCTGTCTTCTTGAAACGCCACTTTTGATTTCATATCCAGTGGATGAATTGGAGCTGGTATGGGTGGATTCCTCAAGGAGACTCCCACAGGCTTGGAGAAAAGGTTTCCTTTCTTATTCTAAAGTCCCAGAGCTCTTGTGGGAGGACAAGGAGGACCTAAGGTCGGTGTGGGGTCTCCGTGAGAGCTCTGCTGGGCACTTGGTCCTGGGAAAAACTGCCCCTTGGAGCTGCTGAGAACTGCACAGCTCACTCTGCTGGGAGCAAAGAAGGGGACCCATAAGCCTGGGAGACACACAGTCTGCGTGGGACGGAGGGCCACATGGTCATCGTATGCTGTGCCTAGCACATGCCAGGTGCTCAGACAACACCGCATCAAATAGAGCAAATTCTTCTAGTTTCATCTGCATAACTTATCCTGTGTAATCTTGGGAGAGCCTCACTATTCCCATCTGCAAAATGGGGATCTTAACAACAACCTTGGAGTGTTCTTAAGCTTAAATGAGAACACTCATGTAGACACTCTTTGTAAACTTTAAAAAGATACACAAACCAAGAACGGAAGCTGCCTCTCTGTTGACACTTTTGTGAATATTCCGAAAATTAATTTGGAGTCTGAAAGTGACAATTTCCTTCTGGGCATTGCCGAATTCTAATAGTTATCTGTGCTGTATAAACACACATTATCTGCCTGGGGCCCAGGAAAGCTATTTTCATCTTCCATGAAAAATAAGTACAGCTTGTAAATATATTAATTTTTTCTGTACTACCCTTTGTGTCCATGAAGGTTGTTCAGAATTTACTAGAATGTCACTATATAGAGACAATGTGTGGAAAGAGAGCAAGTTGGTCGGGGAGGGAGCAGAATTTGCTCTTTGTAAGTCAGACTGTTTATTTCCCCGTTATCCTCCTTAGCTGTTGGCTAACAGCTTTTGGAAATCTCTAGTTAAGTCCCAGAAATACTTGAAGGAAAAAGGGCTGGGGTCTGAGGCTCTGCTGCAGCCGGAATGTAGAAGGGCAGGGTGAGGGTCAGAGGGTGGACTGCAATTTTCTCTTGCTGCTGTAAAAAATTAGCATAAACTTAGTGGCTTGAGAGGTGCAAATTCATCCTCTTACAGTTCTAGAGGTGAAGAGTCTAAATCAAGGTGTCGGTCGAGCTGTGTTCCTTCGGGACACACTATGGGCAAATCTGTGTCCCTACCCTTTCCATCTCCTAGAGGCTGCCTGGGTTCCTTGGTTCCTGGCCATGTCCCTCTGACCTCTGCGTCTGTGGTCAAACTGTTTTCTCTCACTCGGACCCTCCTGCCTCCCTCTTATAAGGTCTCTTGTGATGACATTGGGGCCATCCAGATAGCCCAGGGTAATCTCCCATTTGCAAGATCCTTAATTTAGTCACATCTGCAAAGTCTCTTTGTGTTATGGACTGAATGTTTGTGTCCCCCCGACAAATCCATATGTTGAAGGCCTAACTTCCAACATGATGGTCTCTGGAGATGGGGCATTTGGGATGTGACTAGGGTTGGGCTGGGTCATGAGGGTGGGGCCCTCACAGTGGGATTAGTGGCCTTATTGAGAGTGAGTGCAGAAGAAAGGCTGGGTGAGGAGGCAGTGAGAAGACAGCTGTCTGCAGGCTAGGAAGAGGCCTCACCAGAAACTGAGTCAAACGGCACCTCAATCTTGGACTTTCCAGCCTCCAGAACTGTGAGAAAATAGATTTGTTTTTAAGCTGCCCACTTACGGTGTTTTGTTATGGCAGCCCAAGCTGAGTAAGACACCATGCAAGGTAACACAGTCAAGGCTTCTGAGCATGAGGACATGCAAATATTTGGGTGGCTTTTATTCAGGCTACCACAGGGCATCATTTCCGGAGAGCACCTGTCTGAGGTAGACGAGGGCAGGTAGACTGGCCTGGAGAACCTTCTCTCAGCGTTAAAGCTGGGACGTGCCGGGCTGACCCGCACTCAGGGAGGCCACGTTTCCTGACATCTTGCTCTCCATCCCCGGCCTCCGTGCCTCTGGGAATGGGTGTCAGGGACAAACAAGGTGTCTTGTTCTGCTCACCCAGGTGCGAGGCAGACACAGCCATGAGATGCACCCTCTGAGGGCTCTAATTTGGAACTTGGGGACTGGCTACCTTCACGCCCCACCCCCGCTTGGCCCTTGTCATTTTTCCGTTCATTCACTTATTCATGTATTTATTAGGTGGATATTACTGGGTGCCTACTCTGTACCAGGCACCGTTCTAGGGGCTGGAGATACGTCAGTGAACAAAGAGGTGAATAATGAAT
Source organism: Avahi laniger (assembly GCA_963575035.1). Lineage (NCBI taxonomy): Eukaryota > Metazoa > Chordata > Mammalia > Primates > Indriidae > Avahi > Avahi laniger. Next base: position 49,666 of record CAUYSK010023571.1, on the reverse strand, counting down.
GTCTGTGTAATGAGTGCGTATTTTGGTGGACATTTCCCACTTAGAGGCTCCTCGGTCCCCATTGTCTCCTCTCGTCTGGGCCACTGATCTTCTCCCAGGCAGGCCCAGCTTCCTACCCTCCAGCCCCTGAAGAGAACCTGCATAGTGCTCCTTCCACACCTCAAACCTGACCCCAGCAGGCCTCTGCTTCAAAGGCCCCCCATGGTAGATGATACAGAGTCTGCACTCCTCGATATGCTGTTCAAGGTCACCACTGCTTGACCTCTGCCTCCCTTGCAGTGGCCTCCTCAGTGCTGGCTCCTTCTTCTGCATTCCCATAGCACTTCCCACATGTCTCTGTTACTGGGTCTGGCTTCCTCCAACAATCCAGGACTCTCAACTGCTGATACAGACAAGGGCTCCAGGACCTACTCCAGCACCTGTGCTCGCTCTGGGGGCAGATTTCCCCCCACAAGCTGCCGGGCTGTGGGAGGTGCGCCTGCCCCTGTGTTAGGTCCTGGCACGAAATCATGGGATGGGTTTGCTGGTGACAAGTAACTGATTCAGGGGAGGCCAGAGGTGGCCATACCTACCACGTAGACCAGATGCCATCACTGACTGGCTCGGGTGTGACCGTGGACAAGGCACTTCAACTTCTCCACCTGGGAAAAGAGGCTAATATTCTCCATTTTGAATGAACTTCAGAGACACTGAATCCAACCACTTTTCCAGGTTTTGAGCAAATGGGTTCAATTTCCTTATCTCTGCAATGGGAAGCATAAAAGGATTTTGGGAAGAGTAGAGCTAATACGTATGCAATGCTGCCAGATAGAAGGTACTCTACGGATGAGAATTATGGTTGCATAATTATGTTTCTTGGTCTCATCGATGTTCTGTGTTCTGCCATTCACTGGAGTCTATGCAAGTAGAGTGTCCAACAGCCGCACGAGGAGCTACTCTGGTATGTCTGAGCTCGCAAGACGCAGCTCACCGAGTTCGAGTTAGCGCTAGTTATGTGCATGTTTGTCTTTTTATATTTCTGCAAATTCTGAGTGAGGAGATGAATTTCTTTCCCAGGCAGCATCTAAACCACAGCATTTTCTCTCTCTGTCTTCATTCTCATCTGCTTGGTTATTTAATTTTCCTTTTTCTGTCTCTCCCTTTCAGGCTTTTTTTGCCCTTTAGATGTGGTGCCCACGCTATCAGGACTGTGGAACTGGTTTCCTGTGATGGATAAAACCATGGCCCTTCCCCAAGCACCAGAGAAGGGATCATGAAGCTACTCAGCAGAGGCCAATGTCTGCTTCTAGAACATAGGGCTTTAGGGGAAAAAAGAATGAGGATGGCTGAAGTCCTTGAGTGAAAAGATGAATGTCTTTATATACAAATTAAATTAAATCAGTTAAATAGTAAAATAAATTTAAAAATATACACACATTTATATAGTTAAAATATTACTAAATATTTAAATACATGTGCATATATTAAAATATCATTAAGATAATAAAGATGGACTACAGCTAATCAAAGTGTGAATGATATTTTTCATACCTGAAAATAGCACAAAAAATCAATTTTATAACTAAAACCCATTTAGCATCCTTTATGCCCTAGAAACAGGTCAGGATCTTCTTATTCTGAGGCCTGGAGAAGGTATTCACAAGCACGGTCTGTAGTTCTTGACCAACTATTTGTAGCTCTCGGTCTTCTGGTGAGATTGTACTTCCAAACCTTCTTTAGGTGTGACCATGTCACCGGTATTGGCCAATGGCAGGTGAGCAGAAGTGACACGTGTTCCACCTGCATGGGAGCTCTAAGAGCTGGTGAGCAGTTTGTTAAGTCTGCTTCCCCCACCAATCACGGTCATGAACCTGACAGGGCAGCTCCATGCGCCTGGCCCTGGTGGGAAGACAGCAGGGAGCAGAGACCCCAGCCCACCCTCCAGGGACTGCCAACTTAAAAGGGAAATAAAAGCGGGCAGTTTTAAGCCACGAAGATTTTGCATTACTTGCTATACAACACAACCTCGTTTTTTCTGCCTGATGCAAAAATATTATGCTTTTTTGCAGACATCACCTTCTTACTTTGTGAGTCTGGTTCTTGACCACAAATTTGTTGCCTTTATGATTTCTCACCCCCACCCCACCCCAGTGAGCAATTTCAGTTCATGGTCTTAAGGTCCTTTACACACAGTGTCTTCCTTTCTGCCACCCAGCATCTATAAGGATGCGATCCCCAGATGCGGGCACACATTGCTTCATTTCCTTCCCAAGATCTCACTGCAGAAAAATTCGTGCTCTGGCCCTGACCTTAATCTCCTCATTGTTATTATTGTCAGTGAGTTTTGTAAATATTGTAAGTATCTGCCCTCCATACACTTGACCCTAGGCATTGTTGAAAACAGGAAAGTAAAGATGAATGGAGTATAATTCTCCCGACGGGAGTTTGAGTTTGTAAAAGGATTGCTCCAGGTTCTTAATTTCCTATAGATGGGGATTTCCCAGAGTCAAGTCTATTAATCCGTGTTTTTCACCAGTCAACGTTGCTCTGTCTGCATCGAGGCATTGAGGGTTAGCACCAACAATCCCGTAAGTGTCGAGACAACGTGGGGGACCTTTAGGGAGAGGGCACCATTGGTTCCAGAGATCATGTCCTAGCTGGGACTTCTGAAAGCACAAGGAGCTGGAATGGGGATTTGTATCTAGATGGTTTATTTGGCAGGTGCTCAAGGAGGCAGAATGAGGAAACAGGGAGGAAGGACCTACTAAGGCAGGAGTGTGTTACTGAGGTCATTGCCGTGGACAATGGGGCACCGTTTCTCCAGAGACATCTGAGAAACACACAGGACGCTGCCTGGAGTTGTCGGCAGGAAGGGCAGGAAGCTCTCACCTCCCACTTCCCCTCATTGATGGTATTCCCAGGGTTGAGAGTGTGCACAGGCCATGTGTGCTCAAGGTGGGATTCTGTTGGCACCAAATGAGCCAAAGTCCCCTGGAAACGTCCACGCAGGGAGCGACTGAAATCTAAGGGGCAGAGAATGGGAGTCACAGTGACAGTGACAGTTGTGTCTGCTTCCATACTGTGATGTGATCTGCTATAGAAAGTGTGTGCCCAGTATTTTTAAACACCACTGCCTTCCTGGAAAGGCAGGCTTACTGTGCCCTGTCGCCAATGTGGGTGGGTAAGGGTGATGTGGGGTAATGTGTACTCTCCAGAAACCAGCAAATGCATCTTACACTGCCTTCCATAAGGGAGTCATCAGATCCTGACTGTTCTGTGTGACTGGGGAAACTGAGGCACTACAGCCAACTTTTCACGTAAGGTTCCCATTTGACCTGGCCTCAGGGTCCCCTTCCTCCTGCATGGCTCTTACTGTAGGCCATGTCCTCTAGTGGCAGGACCTGCACATGTGCCCTAGATGAAAGGTCTGCCCAGGACTGTGTTGCTGCTGTGCAGAAACAATCTGACGCCCTTAAGCGTGCAGCCTTCCCATACGGGAACAGAGATGGAGACTAGTGCTCGGAATTGCCGCTGGCAGGGGTGCTGCTGGGTTCGCGTTTCTTTTTGCAATATGCCATCTGTAGCAGAGAAATTGATTTTTTAAAATAAACAGGCTTTGTGTAAAATGCATACATATGTATGGTGCTATTATTAGGCTTTGCAAATGCCTTTCTCCCCCTGCAGAACTGCCCGAGTGCGGCTCCTCTGTTGTTGGCATGCAGGTGCTCGTGACCGGGGTTCATGTGTGAAGGAGGGGTGGCATGCCACTGGCCCCTCTCACAACCTTCTGAGCCCTGAGCCCCAGGGAGGGAGGGCCTGTGTGACCATCTTCCCTGAGAAGCATTTAATGGGCTTTTCCAGGCAGGGAGAGAGCTGCATATGCTTTCCTGCGCTTGGACAATGACAGATATAACCTTAAACATTTATATTGATCCAGGCATTGTGGCACCTGGGTCCAAACAGCAATAGCACCCGAACATATCAGGGTCTTCACTGACCATACCACAACGTGGGTTATTAGCATGATGTGGCTATTTCCAAAAGTGGAGCCGCAGAATTCTAATATGACACCCGTGATGGTTATGCGTCATCTTGGCTAGGCTCTAGTATCCAGTTATTTAATCAAGCCCTAATCTAGGTGTTCCTGGGCAGGTTTTTTGCAGAAGTGGTTAATAGCTGCAATCAGTTGACTTTAAGTAAAACAGATCAGCCCTGATAATGTGGGTGGGCCTTGTCCAATCAGTTGAAGACCTTAAGAGCAATAACAGGTTTCCCAGAGAAGAAGAAAGATGGCCTAAAGACTGAAGCACCCAATCCTGCCTGAGTTCCCAGCCTGCTAACAGGCCCTGCAGATTCCAGACTTTGCAGCCCCACAATTACATGGGCCAATTCCTTAAAATAAATCTCTTAACATCTACATATGTATGCATGGACAAATATAGTATGTCTCAAGAGATATATTGAAATCTGTGTCTGTCTCTCTATAAAATTTCTATATATCTGTCATCGGCACTCCCCTTACCCTCTCAGGGCTGTGCCTCATATCATCCACACTCATGACTTCGAATCACTTTCCCTGAATATTCATTTCCAGTCCAGACGTCTCTCTGATGCTCTAGGCCAGGGGTCGGCACACCAAGGCCCTCGAGCCAAATCCAGCCTGTCACTTCCTGTGTAAATCAAATTGACTGGAACTTGGCCACATCCATTGGTGTGAGGGATTTCCAGTGACAGCAGTGAGGTGAGCAGTTGTAGCAGATGCTGTAAGGCCCGCAAAGCCAAGGACATTTACTACTTGGCCATATACAGAAACAGTTTGCTGACTTCTGCTCTAGACCCAAATATCCAACTTCTCTACCCAATCTACGTGGTCTTCCTATAGGACCCCAATCCACAAAGGCCCAACTCATTTCCTCCCCTTCCTTTTCCGTCTCAGAAACAGCATCTCCCTCCATCCATTTGTCCCAACCAGAAACCCCAGAGTCGTCTTTGACTTTCTCTGTGTCCCACAGCCCAACACCCAATCCCACGTCCAGTCCCACGAATCCAGTCTCCTGAGTAGCTCTTGGGTATCTTCCCCCATGCCCTGGCACCTCCATGGATCCCCTGTAGATATCTGGGACAGTCTTCTCAGCGTCTCCGGGCTCCAACTTGGTTCCCTCTCCTCCTGTCTGCAGAGGGTCTTCCTAAAGCAAAACCAAAAGGATCTTCCTGTGTTCTTACAAGACACTTCAATGAGATGCAATTTCTCTCAGGACAGTCTAGCTTCCTGGGTCCTCTATGAAGCCATCCCTGGCCATCCCCGCCCCTCCCCCACTCTCCTGCCTTCCAGCTCCGGCCATCATTTCCGGTTTCTGGAAACTGTGATGTGCTTGCTGGACTCTGAGGTTTGCACATCCTGCTTCCTCCTCCTTCCCTGCTCTCAGCTCTTCCTTTGTTGCTAACCTCCAAGGAAGTCTCAGTCCCCTGGAGACATGACTTTCCTGGGGGAGCTTCTCATGGCCCTCCAGGCTTGGCCTGCACCCCGGGATTCTATGGTTTTTTTCATTCCACACTGGAACTTCCTGTTCTCTGCCTGATCCACCAGTCGACCGTCAGCTCTGCCCAGGTAGGGTCTGTCTGTTTGCTCACCATGGGACCCACAGGCCTTTTGTGAGTAAATGAAGGCGTGAGGATCTGGGGACTGGCCCGACCCAGCTTCCGGGAAGCAGAAGCAAGAGTGGCTTCCATGTCATCCAAGCAGAGAGAAGTGCAGCTGTTCTTCAGGGCAGGGGGTGGCAGAGTGACAGAGCTGTGGACAGTGGCCTGGCTTCTGTGCCTGGGGGTGCTGGAGAAGATGGGGGAAGCTCTGGTACAGTGGCTCTTTCTGTTCAGACTGATGGCCTCGCTGTGTCCCTTCTTTCCTCCCCTTCATCTTCCTCCTCTTTCTTCCTCTTACTCAGCCCTCTCACTGCCCTCCCCTTTCTCTCTACTTACCGTTTCTTCTCTCCTTCCCACAATCTTCCCCTCCTCTCCCCTCTCCTGCAGGTGGGCAGCACTCAGATATGTTGTCCCAGTGCTACGCAACCTTTGGCAGCTTTGTCTGCCTTGAGCAATTTTAACTTGAGTTCATAACCTTTCATTAAGCTTACATGAAGCCCTCACATGTGTCAGGCATGTGCTGAGCCATTGACATGTCGACAAGCATCAAACACACAGGATTCCTTTGAAGTGGGTATTGTCATTTATAGATGAGCAAATTGCATCACCTGTGACTCAATAGACGCAAGACACTGCGGAGAGCGGAAAAAGCATTTAATTAGTGTTCTACTGTCTCAAAGGACACGTAACCCAATGGAGGGCTGCAAAACACCCCAGCGTCTAAGGAGAACTCCAGGGAGGGGACGCGCCGTAAGCATGTCTCCTGCTATCCCCTCCCCACCCTCTGGCCTGTCTGGTTTTTCTTCACCCACATTGTGGATCTTACAACTGAGACTGCTGGGTGCTCAGCAGAAATCTCCAGCACCCCCTGCACACCAGACCCTTCGGGGAAGGCATCTGGGTTTTTATCCAGTTTTATTGTGTTTGTATAAAGAATCCTAATGTCTTCTTGTAATGAGCGAGTATATAAGAATTATTATAATAAATGAGTAAACCAATCCTCTGGGTATCCAGAGTGCCAGGCATGATGTCTGACCCATAAAACCTGTTCTGGTGCCGTGAGAAGGCTGGGATGGAGAACAGAACCGTGGACCTGCCACTCCCCAAGGTGCGACCCAGCTCTGAGCCCGACTGGTGCGAGGTGCGTGGCGCTGCTTCCCAGCAGCTGCTCGGAGGGTTAAAGGCACAGTCAAGTGCCTGGTGTTGTCTGGCAGGTGGCTCATTTTCAGTTGATGTTAATACCTCTTTAATGATTATTTTGTTACTGGTAATCATTGAGCCTTTCTCTGTTGGACAGTCCCAGTAAACCAAAGGCAAAGCTAAAGGTTAAGTTAATGAAACCATGATCATATTGTAACATTTTACCCCCTCGCCAGCCAGCAAGCACCTTACTGAGGGCAAACCCACTCTGGGCTACGCTGAGGAACAAAGCAGCTTCTGTTCCTGCCCAGCGGATTTCCGGTTGACATCAGACAGACAGACGAAATTAGCAAGTAGCGTTGGACACCTCCGCACTGTGCCGAGGATGGCTTCCACTGATCAGACGGGAGCCACACTCCCGGTAGTTAATGTCACCTTCCTGCATTTATTCTCAATGATAATTGCAGCATGCTTTTAACTGTTCTTTTTTTTTCTTTTTTAAACGGAAAGAATGTCATTCTTTTTCTACAGAAGCTCAGCTACAGCATTGTTGTCTCTGTAAAAGAAAAACAAAAGAAAAAACAATACCCTGGAACAATCCTCCCCTGTCAAGTGGCCACATGAAACCCCAGGCTCACAGCCTGAAGAGAGAACAGCATAGCTGTATGTTTGAAACCAATTTTAGCAGCTTTCGGTGTAGTGTGTGCAGGGAATGGTGTTTGTGAAGGCACAAACATTCCAAGAATAATGGCTCGGAGTTGTTTAGAATGAATAGTGCTCCCCTTTTATTCTTTGCCCCACCCCCTTTTTATTAAGGGTAGAGGAACTGCGAGCTGTAAGGGAATGCCCATGAAACCAGCAGCTTGAGTTTAGGGGACCCGTTTGTTTTTATTTTTGTATAATTTTAAATGTTTTATTTTGTAATTTTTTAGATTTATAGCAAAGTTGCAAAGATACACTGTGAGTTCCTTTGTACCCTTGACACGGTTTCCCCTAAAGTTAGCATCTTACATAACCACGGTGCAATGAGAAAACTAAGCAATGAGTACTGATCCAGCACTCTTAACTGGCAGACTTCACGTGGACGTTACCTATTTTCCCGCCGACGTTCTCTTTTTGCCCCAGGATCCAGCACCAGCCAGAATCCCACATTGCACGTAATTGTCACATCTCCTTAGTCTCTTCTGATTCAAGAAAAGACTTTTTCTTTGAAAGTTTTGAAGACTATCAGTCAACTATTTTGTAGAATGTCCCTTTGTTTGGACTTTGTTTGGATTAGATTGGGGTTATCGATTTTTGAGAAAAATATCTTGGAAATGAAGTGTTTTTCTTGTCGCACATTGGGGTTATGTGATAGCAACGTAACATCACTTGGTCAAGGTGGATTTTGCCAGGTTTCTCAAAATAAAGTTGCTATTTTTTCATTTCCATACCTTATTCTTTGGACACCAGTCACTAAATCTAGCTCCCAATCAAGAGGAGAGGAATGGAGCTCTGCCTCCTAAAACTGCCGTCCCCAACCTCTGGGCTGTGGACCAGTACTGGTCCATGGCCTCTTAGGAACTGGGCCGCACAGCAGGAGGTGAGCGGCAGGTGACTGAGTATTCGTCTGTGTTTACAGCTGCGCCCCATCGCTCCCATCACTGCCTGAGCTCTGCCTCCTCTCAGATCAGCCTTGGCATTAGATTCTCATAGGGGCGTGAACCCTACTGTGAACTGTGCATGTGAGGGATCTAGGTTGTGTGCTTCTTGTGAGAATCCAATGCCTGATGATCTGAAGTGGAGCTAAGGCAGTGATCCCCATCCCTGCCCCTGTCCCCGATCTGTGAAAAAAGTGTCGTCCATGAAACTGGTCCCTGGAGCCAAAAAGATTGGGGACTGCTGTACCTAAAGGTATGTATGTAAGACATTGTCTGGAATTCTTCTGGAAGGAAGATTTGGGTAGCTCAGCTTTAATGGTAGATATGTCACTATGTGACTTTGAGCCAGTCACTCAACCTCTCTTGGCCTCAGGTTTTTCTTCTATAAAAAGAGAAGCTGCACAAAGATGCGTTCCATGATTTGCCCAGCTGAAATGCCTAGTGCTTAATCTGTAGTTAGGCTGGCAGGTTCTAAGATTAAAAAAATGAGGCTTTAGGTTTCAGCTCCACCACTTGCTACCAATATGGTCTTAGATAAGTTTCGTAAACTCTGTAACTTTAAGTCATCTTGTCTATAAAATAGAATGATGCTGATACTGAAATAGCATCCATTAAGCATTTAGCACAGAACTTTGTATACAGGCACGCACAGTAATTCCAGCTGTTATTTTGACCGAATGGAAGCTCAGTAATATGCTAGTCAAAGTTAGTGTTTGATGATATCGAAAGACTTTATAGAATTATTTCCCTGCCTATGTTATGGAAAAATATTTCAGGTCCTTTTCCAGCCTTGTGGAAATGGGATACCTTCAGTAGTAGCAGGAGAACACCACCCTTATCTTGGCCTCTGAATTTAGCACAATTACAGTTTTGGCGAAGTCAACAGAGTCCACCTTGAATATCAGGTGGAAAACTTGGCTCTGGGTCCGCACAACCAGTAGGCAACAGTCTGTGCCTCAGTTTCTTCACCTGCCAAACAAGCATGACTGTGGCAGCTCTTAGCACAGTGACCACCACATGGCAAACATTCAATTCCTGAGCTAAATGGCAGGACCACCTGTCATAAACTGCTAATTGTGAAAGAATACATGGGCACACAGACATTAGCTCTTAAGATGCAGAAAGCACCATGACATCCAAAATGAGGGAGACTATGACAGTGGTTTGATTTCGGATAGTATAGTTAGTGTCCATATTAGAAAAAAATAGTCAATGATGGCTCTGAAGGGTGATTTTCTGTCCCTGTAGAACTTAAATACATGTACAAAGGCGGAGGACATTAAGTAAAGGGCGTGATGTCGGGATATGTTCCTCATTTGGTGCGGGCGAAGCTGCGATAAAACTGTGCGTAGTTCCACACGAATGCGCTGTAATTGGGCAGACTCTGTTTAGAAAGAAATGCGTAAGTAAATGTAGATAGCAAATCAGAAAACTGTTTTGATCCAGTGAATCCATCCATGGGGCTCAATTCAAAAGATATAGCTTAGCTGAAGAAAATAACAACATGATGGAGATATTTGCTATTGCCTTGTATATGATCATGGAGGAAAAAAAGAAAATGATCTAATGAGAACGGTTAAGCATCTCTACATCACAAGTTATTCAGTAACAATATGCTAATAACAAGAAGTGAAGCAACATATGAAATGCTTATGATAAATTATTTAGTGCGGATAACGGTAAGAACATGATACACATACCACGTTTGGAGCTGTGAAAATACATGAGCATGTGGACAAATTCTAGAAGGGAGTGTGTAAGTGTAAAAGCATGCTTCTACTAAGAAGAAAAAAAGGGAATTTGGTAAAAGTGAAAGAAACCTTCTTTTATTTTAAGTGTCCAGACAAATTTTCCAAGTTAAGAAAAGCAGAAATAAATGCTATTCAAATTTCTCAATGTTTTGGGATAAATACACCAGGGCCTCCCGAACACCTTCTGCTTTACATAAGTATTTTCCCAACCCCCTTCTTCACTTATATCCCCTCAAAGCTCCTAAATAAAATTAATACAGTCAAAAGAATTGTTTTTAAAGGGCAAAGAGAAACAATTTCAGGACTCTACACGAGGAGAAAAAGAAAGAGCTTTTTCTTTTTTTTCATTCTTCGGCAGCTCGTTAGAGTCTCAGAGCCTGTGTTATTGAAACCCCAGGGTGACAAGCATTAAGGTGAATCTATTGCCAAGCCTGAGTCCTTTAATGAGAGCATTGATCAGAGGACAGAGGCAAGAAAGCACAGTCCAGTGACACCTGAATGAATATAAATTTCGCCCGGATTGAAGATCCTCCACAGTCGGCCTGCTCCATGCTGACAGTGTTAGCGAGAAGAGAGAAAAGCAATTTGGGTCTTCAGTCTCGATTCTCGTCATGCTGTTGGCGGTTTTTAAGAACAAGTTATGACTATTTTACCTCTAAAAGCAACGAGAACTTGTCAAAAATTTCCTTCCTGGAAATGACAATCGAGAATGAGTCTACTTGGTACCGATTTTGAATCTGAAATCATTCTGTTTGATTGGAGAAGGAAGTGCTTAACCAGTAGAGTTGTTGGGAAATCGGGCAGGCTGCTTTAGCAGAGAGTGAGTGCCCCGTCACGGGAAGGATGCAAACGAGAGTGGGTTGGCCAGTTGGCAAGATGTTTCAGAAGAGCTCACACGTGAAAGGGAGACCTGCGGGGGATGTGGAGGGCTTGGTACCGGGTCACCTTTCACGTTACTCCAACATGAGTCCTCTATCAGTCTAGAAAACCAGCCAGTGGAGTGGTAAGGATGACGGGTTTTTGAACCAGACGGATGGAGTTTTGGATTCTGGCTTCTCTCTTGTGTGGCACTGGACAACTTACGGTCCTTCTCTGTGTGCATATCTGTCTCTTTATCAGTCAAATATTACCCAACTCATAGGTCTGTCTTGAGAGTTTAAACCAGGTAAAGCATGAATATAGACTGCTTATCACAGTACCTGGAGTGTAACTTGTTTTTAATAAATGTTATTATGGTGATAATTGTCCAGTATTTTTCTTGAGATTCGACTATGATATATTGAGCCCTTCTTGGATGCTTGGCATTTTCACCCGCGTTATCTCACATAAACTCCTCAACCACTTTAGGAGGAGTGGATGATTATCTTCGTTTTCCAGAAGAAGACACTGAGGTTCAGAGAGGCTCAGTGACATCTTCAAAGGCCACACAGCTCCCTCTGGGATATCACACTCACACTTAAGGTGCCTAGCACAATGTCTAGCATGTAGTAGATACTCAATAAAAATGAGGGCCCCCGAGGACTCGAGCTCTGCTCTGCCTGCACGACTCAGCTGCTTCCTACCCTCCTGCCCTCCCTTCCATCCTGTCCTGAAATACTATTTCTTACTCATCTGCTTCCCCTAAATGTTAATGCCCCCGACTTTCTCTCTCCTCTCCCCTTCCTCCCCCTGCAGACTCTGGCACATCAGCACCTTTGGATTTGTGTAGCCTCTTCAGAAGTATGTTTGATACAAACAATAGTCCCGACTTCTGCTTTTTCAAGAGGCATCAGCACAATCCGAGCAGACACCGGTGACTCATTTTGATCATCGCCTTTAAGCAATTCACTCTGTGAGCCCGGACTTGACAGGCCTCACTGTGCCGTGAAATCTAATACTATTTTTATGCCTTTTCATCTATCTTTTAACAGCCTTTTTGTTTAGAACTCTGTGCCCTGGATTCACTGAAAGCACGGTTTTGAGAGTGGTGAGGACAAACTTGGCCTGTCTTAATCAAAGGCTCTGGGAGACCCAGTGTGGGGTCCTTATCCAATCCTCCACTTCCCCGACGCCTCCCCCACTGCTCCCTTTCACAATGGCCTCAGCAGGAACTTTCCTGGCAGCTTGTCAGAGCTGCTGGCTGGCTTATTCCATCTTAATAACTGCCGAGCTCTCCAAAGTAGGAGGTTGTCAAAATGTTTCTAAAGTGTCAGAGTTGCTCAATTGAGTCACTGCTATTGGAAAGTCATTATGGAAATAAATTTTTAGGGTGAATGTCAGGAGAGGGATCAGTCCCTTCCTTCTGAAAGTCTTCCAAGATACCCCCAGGCCAGACAGAGCTATAGGCCTCTCTCTTGGGTTCCTTAAGAACCGGGTCCATATCTTTTTGCTTATATTCCATTTAATGTGACAAGCATTCATGAAGCATTTACATGAAGCATCGTACTGTGTTTGTTTCAATGTCTTTCTTTTGGACTGTACCATGAGTTCTTTTGTCTTATTTGGGGTTTAGGGTGGGGACACAGCATTTGGATCCTACAACTCACTTCTACTGTTCTCTGGAGATCCAGACCAAGAGAATTGCATGTATGGAAATGATAGTGAAATGAGCAACAGACCTGTTTTATTAACACAATAACTGGGCAAGCAACTTATATTTTTTATTGCTGAGATTTCTGGTTAAACCAAGTTGGAGAATGGTATGGGGGCTTGGGTCCCATGGGTGCTTTGTTTTCTCCCAATACGCTGACTCTGGGACCCATGGGCCAGGATCCCAAGAGGGATCCCGAAACCCTTAACACTACCTTCAGAGTGGACGGAGGTCAAACAAGACCCTATGGGGCAAGCATGGGGACAGGAAGTGAAAGAGAAGGCCAGGCTCTGTGTCTGGGGTCTGGGGTCTGTGACTCTCTGAGGTCGCAGCCTTTCAGCTGAGCATTAACTCCTCTCGGTGATTTGAGAGATGGTCACAATTGTTCTCTTTTCCCTATGCGAAGAACAGGAAGAAATATTTTCTCTCCCCAAACATACCAAGAGTAAGTGAAACTCAGGCAGAGAATGTAGAAGGGCTCAAAACCCATCTCAAAGATTAGAGTTGAATGGAGCCTCCAAAAGGTTCAAGTCATCTTTGCTCAGTTGGGAAAACATGAAAGGCAGCACAGTCATTCACGTGTGGAGCAGTGGTTAGAGCTGGCCTGTCCTGACTGTCTCTACTTCCTCTGTCCTGGGACCCTGCAGATTTGGGGACACCCCTTGTCTGATGACGATGATCCAGCCACTTTGCAGCTTGTTCTGCAGTGAGGAATGAGCTGTGACCTTCCCGAGTCTTTCCCCACCTTTGGCTTTCAAAATAAAATGTCTCTTGGAGGAAGAGGAGGCCTCTGAGGGCTGTGGAGGGACCTCTTTCCTTAATGAACTCCCCCCGCCATCAATCACAGGGTTATTGTTACAAATTTGCTTTCTTGATATGTTCTAAAGTAATAAATTTCCCTTCTTTCCACTGACTCTACCTTTACAGTCCAGGATCAAGCCAAGAAATGTAGTCTGGAATGTTACCTTTAAGACAAGTAAAGAGCGATAGCAGATGAGTTCAAGGTGATGGGTTCACTTTGGGGACCGGACTCTAGGCCAGAAGCCCATCAGAGTGCAGCAGCAGGAGGTGGGGGAAGGGACACACCAACCTCAGCCAGGAAATTCCCCATTTCAGCAGCTGGAGGACTTGAGACTTGGTGGAGCCGGGAGGTGGGTGTGTGTGGAGCCCGGATCAAGAAGAGAACCTGGGTGTTACATCTCAAGCCTGCCTAGGAGTAGGACACTTAGAGTTAGGGCTGTGTCCTCAGGTCTGAAGACTTGGAGACCAAGTTCTTCATCCACAGAGGGCTGAGACCAAAACAGTGACATGCATGATCCGAATGCATTTCCCAGGGTCCCTGCCAACTGCCCAGTTGGCCCATGAACACCAGTCTCTGACAACTATGCTTATAAATCTTTCTTCTCTTCCATGGGAGGGGTTGTAGGTAGAGCTTCAAAGAAGCTACATCTGAGTTGACTCTTGAAGGATGGGTAGAAATTCAGGCTCACCAGTAGAAAGGAAAATTCCTTCAAAGCAGAGGGAGTTGCATAGACAAAGCACAAGCGTACAGAGTGTCACGGCAAATTTTATGCTCTAGATGTTTATGTATAGTTGGAATCCATGGCCTGGGTAAAAAGGGACAGGAGATGAGCCTGGAGGAATAATCAGAGACCATCTAGGTCCTTACGTGTCACGCTAAGTTGTTGGGTTTTTTCCTGAAAGCATCTGGGAGCTACCAATTGTTAAATAAGGAAGAACATTTCTACTTCCAACCATGATGAAGCAGCATGTCCTGGACTTATCCTTCTACTTTAAATAACTAAACACATGGACAAAAAATGCAATAACAGTCTTCCTACATTGGAAAACAGGCAGTGCAGGAGGACAGTAATCCTTGAGAAAAGAGAAACACATGAGACACGTTTTATGAATACTTCTCTCTATTTTTCTGAGGAGAGTTTCCAGGTTGTAGTTCAGGGAAAAGGAACCCAAACTGAGTCCAGTGGTCTTCCTGAATTTAGGAGACAGAATTGAGAATTTGGGAAGGCTAAGGTGGCTGAGATTCTCTGGGCAATGCTCCAGAGAGGAAAGAGCTCCATTAAAAAGAGCTTTGGAGTTTTGTAGAAGAATCTTTTTGAGTCTAGCTGGGTACTGATCAATACATACACTGGAGGAAACTACCTGAGGCCAGGGAAAAAAACATGTGGAAGGAGTAAATGGAAAAATTCCTGGGGTCATATAAATCTGTGAATAATTCATGTTCCTGACAGCCATTATGAGAAACCTCATATTGCATAGAACAGCAGGTTGAGTAATCAAAAGGGTATTGTCTTACTGAGGGGGCAAAATTAACCTGAGCT
Organism: Avahi laniger; assembly: GCA_963575035.1. Lineage (NCBI taxonomy): Eukaryota > Metazoa > Chordata > Mammalia > Primates > Indriidae > Avahi > Avahi laniger. The sequence continues at coordinate 34,605 of CAUYSK010023571.1, read as the reverse complement.
TGCCTAGGAAAGCATAAAAGCAGGCCTTGAGAGGCTCAGCCTGTTCCCAATACCTTAACACAAGAAAAAATTTTGAGAATATAAGAATACAAAAAAAAAATGTAGCATCTGGCAAATTAAAGTCACCAATACCTAGCATCTTATCAAACATTACTGTATACTCAAAGAAGAAGAAAAATATGACCCATAATAAGGATTAAAAAATCAACCAATAGAACCACACATAAATTAAATGACATAAATAATATAATTAGTAGACAAAGAGATTGACACAGCTATTATAAATATACTCCATTTGTTCAAGAAGATAGAGGAAGACATTGGCATAGAGACGTAGACGGTGTGATAAAGACCCAAATCAGACTTCTAGAGATGAAAAAATATCTGATATGTAAAATACATGGGCTGTTACTAACAGCTGATTAGATGCTACAGAGGAAAAGATTAGTGAACTTGAAGGCAATGCAATAGAAATTATTTGAAATGAAACACAGAGAAAAAAGACTGAAAATAAAATAAATAGAGCATCAGGGTGCTATGGAATCACTTCACAAGGCCTAATATATGTGTAACCAGAGTCCCAGAAAAAAAGGAGAGGGCAAAGATACTCAAAGAAGCGTGTTCCAAATTTTTCCAAATTTGCCGAAAAGTATAAACCCTTAAATCTAACAAGCTCAGAGAATTCCAAGCTGAAGAAACTAGAAGAAAACTACACCAGTGCACATCATAATCAATTTTCTTAAAACCAGTGATAAAGAGAATATCATAAAAGTATTAAAAAATGTGCAATGAATGATAAGAATGACAACAAACTTTTTGTTGGTGCTGACACAAACCACAGAGCAACATCTTTAAAATACTGATAGAAAAAGCCAAATCTACCTAAAATTCTATACCAGCAAAAATTTCTTTCAGAAACAAAGAAGAAAATGAAGACAAATCAGGGGAGAGATTTGTTTAGATATGTATTTTAGAAAAGTCATTCTGCTGATAGGACAATAAATAGGTGGGCAGGAAAATATTTTAATAGTCTTGACATTAAATGACGAGAACATAAATTATAGCAGTTATTGCAGGAATAAAGAAAAGGATGAGTGGGAGAGATATTGACTCTTGTCTTCCCAGAAAATACCCATTAGTACATTTCAAATAGCAGAAATCGTGTCTCCTCCATCTCTGATTCCTCAGGACTTAGGGAAAGGCCACTGGTGGCTCTTAGAAAACATTTTTTCAATTCTGGTCACCTTCCTTCATGCTGAATCTTGTCTATACCACTCAATTTTATTAGATATTCACTTCTTTTTGAAACCATGTTGGTTATATAGTTATACATCATTGTTAGTACAACTGAAATTATTAATTTCAAAATGCAATTGTTGGTTTGGAAGCCTTTTCCCTATAGTAAATGTCATGAGATACACTTACTAATCTTTTCTTCTAGTTTTCTGTGTTTTTTTCTACAGGACAACCTGAATTGATTAAAAAATGCTAATGGAATTGAATATTAGAATAGGATCAACAATAAGCAAGATTCTAAAACCTAAATTAATTTTCAGTTAATAGTAAATATTTCAAAGTAAAATGTCTGTTTTTTCAATAATAAAAACTCTTACAATTTAGGTAGCAAATATAACACCATTGAATTAAAATCATTATAGCAGCAATTGAATTATTCTTTCAGAACTAAGGGAGCTTTAATTAATCCATCCTCAATTTATTCAGAAAAAAGAATGAAAGCATTACCAATAATTTTCAATTTATTTTTCAAGGTCCTGCTCAAATTCTACCACAGCTTTTCCTGATTCTTCTAGGTAGAGGAAAATGCCTATTTCTCTTGTTTCTAGTATACTGTGTACAACACATTTTTACAGTTTTTATCAAGCTTGAACTCTCTTCCTCAATCTCTTGTGAGCTACCACACATTTAGTTTTTAGGTTAGAAGTTCCTTCTTCCAGATAGCATTTCCCAAATTCCTATGCCTGGTCAAATGTCCATTCTTTGTACTGTCATTGACCCAGATACTTCCCCTGGTATAGGCATTACTTAATTGGGCAATTCCCTATGTGCCTTCCCCTTATCTCCACACTGTGGACACAGTGAGGGAGGAGACTGTGTCTCTCAAGGTCACATGGATCTCAGTGCTTATTAGAATTCCAGGCACATAGTAGGTTCATTTTTAAATCAACACATGAGTCTAAATCATCCTAGATCTTCAATTCTTGATATGCACGGTATTTGGCACACAACATTTGCTCGTAAATAAGTATTGGTTAGCTGGAATTGAAGCAAAGTCCTTGCCCATACAATCTGGAGAGGGAAACAGGTACATAAATAGACCATAATACAACTAAGATGTGCCAAACACTGAAGGAATAATTAAATTCCCATTGGATGTCTTGGAAGTATAGTAGAAGATTGAAGTTCTTAACAAATGGTGAAGGAACCTAAATGGATAAAGAGGGAATCTAATGTCACAATGTTAAATATATAAAACCATCTACTTACAACCAACTTATCTTAAACAAAGCAGACAACATACACTGGGGAAAAGAAACCCTTTTCAATATGGTGCTAGAAAAATTAGATACCAACATGCAGAAGAATGAAATAGGACTCCTGCCTTTCAACACTCACAAAAACTAATTCAAGATGGCTAAAAGCCTTAGATGTAAGGCATGAAACCATAAGAATTCTAGAGGAAAATGTATGAAAAACTCTTCTAGATATCAGGCTAAGCAAAGCATTTATGTCTAAGACCCAATGGGAATCATGGTAGCAACAAAAATTAACAAATGAGATTTGATTAAATTAAAAATCCTCTTCACAGCTAAGGAAACAATCAATAGAACAAATAGACAACATAAAGAATTGGAGAAAATATTCACAAGCTACATATCCCATAATATTCAACATTTACAAATAACTCAAGCAAATCAGCAAGAAAAAACAAACAACCCTGTTAAAATGTGGGCAAAAGACATGAACAGAAACTTCTGAAAAGAAAGACATTGGCCAATAAACATATGGAAAAATGCTCAACATCACCAATCATCATGGACATGCAAATTAAAACCACAAGGACATAGCACCTTACCCAGTTAGAATGGCTTTTATTAAAAAGCCCTAAAACAATAGATGCTGGCATGAATGCAGAAAGAAAGGAATGCTTATATGCTGTTGGTGGGACTGCAAATTAGTACACCCTCTATGGAAAACAGTTCCTGAAAGAACTAAAAGCAGACTTGCCATTAGATCCGGTAATCCCATTATTGGATGTTTACCCAAGGAAAAGAAGACTTTTCATCAAAAAGACACCTGCACTTGAATGTTTATTGCAGCACAATTCACAATTGTAAAGATGTGGAATCAACCCAAGTGTCCATCAATTCATGAGTGGATTAATAAAATGTGGTATATGTATATCATGGAGTACTACTCAGCCATAAAAAGATGAATTAATACCTTTTGCAACAATCTGGATGGAACTGGAGATCATTCTCCTAAGTATCTCAAGAATGGAAAAACAAACACCGTATGTAGTCACTATTAATTTGGAACTAACCAATGAGCACACATTTGCACAGAGGAAAGTAAAACTCAGTGGAAATCAACCAGGGGGAAGGGGGAGGAGGGGAGGGGGAAAAACCTATCTAATGGGTACTATGAACACTATTTGGGTGACGGGCACACCTGTAGCCAGGACTTGAGCAATACAAAAATGGTCCATGTAGCCTAAAACATTTGTGCCCCTTAATATTTTGAAAAAAAATTGAAAGATTTTTATCTCTATCAGATTTGTAGTACAAAAAAAATGCTTCAGGTCAAAGAGAGGTGATATCAAATTGAAATTCATATCTACAAGAGAAAATAAAATGCAACAGAGATATTAATTAAGTAGGTGAATATGAGATACTAAACAAGTAGGTAAATATTAAAGACTATTTTCTTTCTTCTTGTAACTTACATAAAAGGTAACTGACTGTTTAAAGCAAAAACAAAACCACTAACAACTGGGATATATAATGCATGTAAAAGTCATGACAACAGTTTAAAAAATATTTTGAATTTAATTACAAAGTAATAATCAGACAAATCCTGATGTTCATCCTAGAAGACAACTGGCATGAATTCTTTGGAAAGACCAATATTTTTAAAATCCAAAAAAGGTGAGAGAACTATTTTAGATTAAAGGAGACTAAAAAAACATGGCAACCAAACACAATTCATGATCCTTAATTGGATAATGGCTTAAATCTACACACACACATATAAACAAACACTCAAGTAGACACATGGATACACACATGCAACATAACAAGACTTTACTGGGATGATTAATGGAATTTGATTTGAATATGAGCAGCATATTGGACAACATTATTGCTTCAAAGAAATTCTCCAATGTGATCATTGTATTGTGGTTATGTAGAAAAATGTCTTGGTTGTTTGGAGATACATATAACTGTGCAGTGTAGTGGTCAAAATGCCGTGACGATTATCAACTTACCTTTAAATGATTTAACAAATAAAAAAGAAAATAAAAATATTAGAAATTGCTATGATAAGCACAGAAACTCACTGCTCCAACTTCCCTTCAAGAAAGAACTCTCCAGTCAGTTGCGGAGAGTGTGAGCAGCTGGCAGTTTCCAGTCATTAGGTCCTTCAATAGCCAACTCAGCTTTTGAGCTGAGACCACACTCTTCTCCAGCAGCTCCTAGCCAGTGACTGACCAAGGCAGGGTACCAGCTGCCCATTGGGAAATCTTTGCTCTGAAGCTCCCCGTGGGTTGGCTGAGACATGGTGAGATCCTCTTGGCCACAGTCTGAGACAGTCCCTTAGCTGTGCTTCTTCCATTGCCCTGTGTGTTTCATAGACTCTCCCCTCACATTCCTAGCCCAGTCTCATCATTAGCTCCTTCCACCTGACACCAGTAGGAACCTAGATGAGGGCTATACAGATGTGCACGTCTTACTCTTTCAACTCTAGTGTGGGTTTGAAATTTTCAAAATAATAAAAAGTTAAAAGCCATAATGCAACAACAAGAACAACAAGAAGCACTCCTTCTAGCTAGGGCGCCCAAGTAATTCAGGTGTAGTTAATCAGAACCACTCATGTGAAGCTTGGAATAAGATTTAAGTTAACTGGGGACAGTCACTGTGTGAAGGTCAATTTTTAGTAGGGTGGATGATGACAGAGATAGGGGTGTGATTTTGATCAAAAGCTCCCTGATTCGACAGTTTCCTATGGTGACAGCAGCACTTTACCATCTCAGCAAGAACAGCTTTCCGAGGGCTGAATGTTGTTCGGGAAGCTCAGCCTAGAGCTTGCTTTTCCAGATGTTACATCATTTTTTTTTTTAATTCCACACAATACCCTAGACATAAATCTCTTTCTGCTTTAACAGCTTGTGTGGTTTCCGTCTTCAGCTGGATCTTAGCCAATGTGCAGGTAGACATATATTTTTTTCTCCTATGTAACTAAAGAATTTCTCCCTTGCTTTCTAGGTACTAATGTTGCTGTTGAAAAGATCACTGCCATTCTTACTCCAGTTCTTTAAATGTTTCCCCCATGGAAGCTTTTAGATGCTTATCTTTACCACTCATAATTCTGAAATTTCATGATGGAGCATCTTTTTGTTCATTATGTTGGGCGCTCAGTGGGCTCCTTCATCTGTTATACTAGTTACTGGATATTTACTCATTTCAGGTCCAGGGAACGTCGCTGGCTTATATCTTCGACAATTTCACCTTATTCTTTTTCATCTCATTTTGGGAGGCCATATGTTGACTCTCTTGGGTTGATCTTCTAAATTTTGAATTTTTTAAAATCCCTTTTCCCTTCTATTTTGTCCTTATGCTTTCTGAGATATTTTTCCTTTAGCTTCCAGGCTTTATAATTTTTCTCTTAGATTTTAATTTTTAAATCTTTTCTTTTTTAATTTGTGGAAACTTTTTTGCTCTGTTTCTTTTTTATTCCTACCTATTTTTTTTTGGATGGATGTCATATCTTCTCTTATTCTTCCAAATATAAAATGAATTTTAGAAAATTTTCTTCCATGTCTTGCATTTGCTTGGTTTCTTCTGAGTTACTTTCCCCTTCCACTGTTGCTGTTGTCTGTCTTTTCCATTTCGGAAGCTTTCGTTAATGATCCATGATTTCTGGTTGCCACCTCCCAAGTCAGAAGTGAGTGAGTGAATCATAAAAAAGATTATTGTGAGCTACTTGTGGGTAGACAGAAGTCGTTGATTATTGAGTTTCATTTCAGGAGGACTACGTGTAAGTTGACATTTTTATTGAGTTGAAACTGAAATAAATGCCAGTGTCTGACAATTACTAGTTTCTTAGTAATAGCATTAAATATTAGGATTACTCACTTTTCTGTGCCTCATTTTCCTTGTAGGAGAAATGAGAATAATAATAGTACTTACTTTTTAAGATGAGGGTGAAATGAGTTAATAAATGTGAAATGCTTATTAGACAATGTGTGGCACAGAGTGAGGACTACATTAGTGTGCCCTTCTCTGTGGTTTCACTTTTCATGGTCTGAAAATATTAAATGGAAAATTCCAGAAATAAGCCATTCATAAGTTTTAAGTTGCACGCTGTTCTGAGTAGTGTGATGAAATTTTGCACCATCCTGTTCTGTCCTGCCTGGGACATGAATCCTCCTTGGCCCAGTTGTATCCATGCTGCACACACTGCCCACCCGTCCATCATGTAGGAGCCATTTGGGTTATCGGACTGACTGTTGAAGTATTGCAGTGCTTCTGTTCAAGTAGCCATTACTTTACATTAATAATGGCACGAGAGTAATGATGCTGGCAATTTGGAAATGCCAAAGAGAAGCCATAAAGTGATTTTTAAGTGAAAAGGTGATCTTGGTTTTCCTTGGCTAGGGTTTGGTACCATTTTCAGTTTCAGGCATCCACTGAGGGTCTTAGAATGCATCCCCCATATTTTTCTTCATCATCGCCATCATCATCATCATTGTTCTTGTTGTAGTGTGTTTCTTACTAAAAGCATCCTTCAGTATGCTGCTGAGTAGTCTCAACTTGGTTGCTGGTATTCTAAAGCAAGGCAGGGCTGGGGCTGGTGGTCTCATCAAATCCACCCGATTCTATTTTGATCTCTTATCCCTCCCCTTCACTGTGGCTGGTGTTCTGAGTCTGAGAACTCTGCAGTTCCATTTAGATGGAAAATGAGCCTCTGATCTTCTGTGTGTGCCTGTGTGTGTGCACCTGTGCGGCTGGTGGCCCGGCTGCGCAGGGTCTGTGCCTGGGTGGAGGGGTGCCTACTTTCTCTGCATGCAGACTTCCAGCCAACCCCGTTTCCAGCCTCTGCCTTGTTCTCGACTTTATAAGCACTCAGTGCTCTGCATGAGGGCCTTTCAGAGGTTCTGCAGTGCAATTTGACTTATTTTTCGTTGTTTTGCTCCACTGTTGGCATATCTATTTTTCTGCTTCTCATCTCACTTTCTCTTTTATAACCTGAAACCAACAATAATCTTACTTCATAGGAATGTTGAAAGAATTAAATGAGGTAACACCGGTGAGAAGCCTGGCATCGTGCTTGTCGCCCAGATCACTGATGATCAATGTGGTCTATTTCCTTCCCTCCACCCGCCTTCTTTCTTGCTTCCTTCTTTCCCTTCTTTTTATCCTTCCTCCTCCCCAGCATTATGCATTCATACATTCAACTACCTCGGGCTGCTTTCAGGACAGCGGTTTGTAATTACTGCAGCATGGTGTATCGTGTCTGTGGCAAATTTATTTCCTCTCTTATTTCTTGGAAGTGTTGCTGATGCAGAATGAACGCCTCAAATCACTCAGAAGCAACAAATGGGACACAAAACCTGCTGGTAATAAGACTGAATCATGAGACATGTACGTTTTTATTTTTTAAACCGTTCTCTTCTTTGTCTTAAACTGCAACCCATTAGAGGCTCATCTGGGGCCATAACTATCCGGCCTCTACCTTCCATCCCCTGGACAGGCTTGGTCCGGGGCTGAAAGGGTGGAGGGGAGGTTAGAAACTGACCTGGGTCAACGGCCTCCTTCCACAGAGGGTGTTAGAAATGGAGGAGGACTTAGAGAGAAGCCCATCGAACTGTATGTAGAGGAGACAGGCTGGAATCCCGAAATAGAAGTTGACTTCTTTCAGGGTCAAAACAGTTCATGGTCAAGCCTGGACTAGACCCTGGGTCACACCTGGTCCAGGTTCCTTCCAGGTTCAAGGAACGGCCCATTCCTGTCCCCTCCCCTTCTTCTTCTCCAGCCTGTGGCTGTCCCTAGCATCAGTTGGTTTTGGTTCTGTTTTTATTTTTACTTAATTAATTCAGCAAATATTTATGGTGCAGGCACGTTCTGGGCACCAGAGGCACAGATGAACAGGACTCTGCCTCTCCCGTCAAATTGCTCACAGGTGGCTGGGAAGACTGACACTGAACAGGTATTTTCAATTTTGTGTGGCTGCTGTCAGAATGCAGGGTAGTCTGGGGGCAAAAGAGGGGAAAAACAAACCCATAAGCTTGCCCGAGGGGCTTCTGAGAGTTTCTGGGAAAGGTGCTGCTTGAATTGAATTTTGAGAGGAGAGAATAGAGCTTGTCCAAGAGGAGTCAGGAAGGAGGATGGAGAGGAAGCTGGTCCAGGTGGGAGGAGAACTCATGTGTGATGATGGAGTTGGGATCCCAACTCAAGCTACCCAGGTCCAAAGGGCGAGCTCTCTTCACTTGACAACACAGCCTCCAGGGGCTGAAGGCCAGGCTGGTCTAGGGGCAATGGTCCTTCTCAGGGCAAGACAGAGCCAGGACAATTAACACTTCAAATGCAAAACCGCTTGCTCTTTCTTTAGGATAGCCTGCACCCCCAAGACTAGACCCCTCTTCCCCAACACAGCACCACCGAGTCCTCACACAGCACTGTGAATCACAGTTATGGGGAGGCGTGTCCAGGGTGTAAGGTCCAAGCTTCTCACCTTCGTCCTGCTCAGTTTTCTCAGGGAGGCCATGCGGGGTGGTGACCAGAGACATGGCACCCAGAAGTGCAGGGCTTCTTAGGAGGGTGCCTCCAGGGCTCTCAAAGCACAGTCACACACCTGACGTCCTCCCAGGCAAGGCACATGGGATCACAACAGCATTTCACTGGGCACTTGCCCTGGGCTAAGTGACGTGCAAGTCCTTTATGTTCTATTTCATGACCTGGATCCTCACAGCATTCACAAAACCAGTGTATTTTACCATCCCCATCTCCTACCTGAGGAAATGGGGGCTCAGAGAGCTTAAGAGACTTTCCCAAGGTCGCACAGCAAATTAGCTGAAATTGAGATGCAAACTCGAGTCTGCCTGACTCCAGAGTCCTCACTCTGGAAAGCAAACAAACAAAAAAGAAACAAACTCCGAGAGAAAAAATGTCCATGGGATTTCACGGGGATCAGTGTAAAACCCCAGATTCAGGCTTGAAAAGCCCATTGGCTTTAAAATAGATGAGAGAGAACTGGCTTAGGGACAGATCACGTCTTCAATATCTGAGGCTTTATTTGACCACGTGATGGTGTGACCCAGATCCGCAAAGCCGAGTGAGGAGCAGTGGTGAGTGGGTGGCCACCAACGGTATAGAAATTGCCTTGTGCTGCCCTCGGCTCAGTCCCCACCTGCGGGGGCTGCAGTTTAGGGCTCTCCGATGCTGGGATCGGCTGCCCGTGAGCAAGTGCGTCCCTGCCACCGGGAGTGTGCAAGAATGGATGCTTACCGGGGAAACTATAGAGGGGTCTCTGCCCAGGATGGGAAGTAGCAGGGCAGGTAAAGTGAAGCCCAGAGAGAGGAAGGGACTGTCCAAACGGTCCACAGAGCTTTAAGGGCAGGACCACACTCTGCCTGTGGAGTATTATATTAGAGGAAAGTGACATGCAGGACACTTACAGCCTGAAGCCTGAGAACTTTGTACATTCTACCCAGTGTTTCCTGGTCCAGACTAAGGCCCCGGATTTAGGAAGTCAGGGTGGACATCGTTAGGCATGTGGGGGTTGGAATGCCAGCCTGCCTGTTGGGCTATGTGAGCCATAAGTGTGTGTCACAGAAGCCCTGGATTCACAGGGACAAAGAGCTCTGGGCATAGGAACACGTGGTCTCAAAGCCCATACCCCCACCCCACGCACCCCTATCAAACTCTTCTTTAGGGTTGTGCAAGACTCTGGCTGCTGCACAAAGTGGCTCCTGGCAGCCTCTGCTGATGGGCTGGAACAGTGATAAGAGGCGCATTTCTGGGAAGCAGGAATGTGCTTGGCCTGGCAGGCTGGGGTGGACAGGGGCCCAGATGTGAAACAGACCCTGCGTGCACAGGAAGACGCCATAGAGGTATGTGGACAGGGCACCCCGGAGTCCAAGTTGGGAGGGGAGGCAAAGATTGGCTGAGGGCCAATTTGGAAGGGGCAGGAGTTGTAGCCAAGTTTCTCCTCCATATTGTAATATTGTTTTTTTCAACTGCCACTTTGTAAGGAATTAACAACAAATTTAGTTCCTTTCTGGAAAATGCTTTCCCACTGGGGGACTGTGTATTAAGGTGCTTGCCCTCTACCTGCAAAGGATGGGCTCATACTTGAAACTAGACCTATTGGGAGATCTCTCGAGGCCTTGCGTCGTGATAGGATAGGATAAGAGCAGAGACAACGACAGGGAGACAATCAACCACAGTTGGTCTCATTCATCTCAGAAGCTTTCCCCTGCCACCTGAGATCCTCTTAGGGCTGCAACAAACAGAAAATACAACTCTTACCTGACTTGAAAACTAGTGTATGGACTCAAATTACCAAAAAGTCCAGGTATAGCTATTGACTTGGGGTTTGGCTTTTTCCTCCCAGGAGCTCTTGGCTGAACCTCCTATAATGATGGCTCCATTATCCAGACAGGCGTGATGGTTGCAGCAGTTCCTGCCCGCATCCTTCCAGGACCACACCTGGTGGAACAGGGCAAGTGCAGGGTTAGCTGGGCTGGGGTTAAGTTGCCTGTCTTGAGTCACCTGCTTTTCCCTGAACCCATCACTGAAGCCAAGAAGAAGGAATGTGTGAGTTTCTCAGATAGAGGTCTCCTGCTCCAGCTCCGGCATTGATGTGAGGTCAGCACCACCAGAATCACATGGATGAAGAATGAAGGATGGATAGATCCACAAGTGACAGCTGGGGGCTGTTGCCATCATTTGTGCAGGAGAATGACAACAGGTGGCCAAAAAATCAACAAAAATCCATTGCACTTTCCAATATATTTCTTTTTGAGTTAGCCATGCCCTATCATACTTTCCAACATATTCCAATTCCAATTCCAGTATGCTTCTTTTCTTTGTAAGTTAGCCACGATCAATTTCTGATGCTTGTACTCAAAGAATTCTTAATAATAAATGAAACTTGAGCTTTGCCAGCTTGTGTGGAGATTTTCTCCTATGCCATGGACATAATGGAGGACTGGTCACAGTTTTGTAACAAGCTCATCTCTAAAATCTGGAGTCCCTTGCCTTGTCCAGGAGTCAACATTACTCAATAGTTTCCTGTTGGTGATAGCACTGGGTAGAAATACCTCAGCACGAACAGGCATCTCCTGTAGTTTTCAGACACAGAAAGAGGAGAGGAGGCACATAGGAGACCCACCACAGCCAGGGCTCTCTGATAGACAGAATCTGAGCCTTGGAACATAAAAGAAGTGAGTTTGAATTCTGACTTCCTCACATACAAGCTGTGAGACTTTGATGGGTCCCTTAATCTCTCGAAGCCTAAATTTCCCCTTTGTGAAATGAGGATGATGAGAGTCCTTGGCTTGCAGGCTGACTGTGAGGATTAAATGAGAAACGATTTGTGAAGTGATTGGCACATTGTGTAGCCCATGGAAACAATATCTGATCTGTGCCAGGAATGCTGTTACCGTTATCACCGCATTAGTTTCCTGTTGCTGCTGTAACAGATGACTACCGGGTTAGTGACGTAAAACAACACAAATTTATTATTTTACAGTTCTGTAGTTTGGAAATCCTAATGGGTCTCACTGGACTAAAATCAAGGTGTCAGCAGGGCTTTGTTCCTTCTGGAGGCTCTAGCAGGGAATCCATTCCTTGTCTTTTCCACTTTTCGAGGCCACCAGGTCCCTTAGTTTGGATTTCCTGTCCACTTTAAAGCTAGCCATGTCACATATCTCTCACTTCACTTCACGCTTCTCTCTCTGACCACAGCTGGGAAAATTCTCTGCTTTTAAAGACCCATGGAGTTAGATTGGGCCCACCCAGATATTCTAAAATAATACCTCATGTCAAGGTTCTTAACCTTAATCTCATCCACAAAATCCCTTTTGCCAGGTCAGTGATGTAGTCACAGGTTCAAATGAATAGAATGTGGACGTCTTTGGGGGTCATTCTGCCTAACACAGTCACCATTACCGTCTTCATCATCATCAGTGAAAAGAAGTCACATTGCCCATAACTGTTCATGGTTTGCATATTATATGACTATAAAATAGATTTTCAGAAAATGAGATGAAATCTAGCAGAAATGATTTTAAAAGAAGAAGAAAGGGCAGTTGACTTGGTGAGGGTGGCCAGTGGGCAAGACTGAGAGACCAGTTGCAGGAGTAGGAACCACATTTTCTTTTCTTAAAAAATTATTTCATTTGATTTTTTTTAATTGACAAATAATGACTGTACATATTCACGGAGTACATAGTGATGTACATATAATGTATGGTGAGGTAATCAGAGTAATTAGTTTATCCATCATCTCAAACATTTGTCATTTATTTGTGTTGGGAACATTCAATATCCTCCTTCTAGCTATGTGAAACTATTCAATACATTATGCTCAACTCCAGTTATCCTATAGTGGTAGGGAACATTAGATCTTAAAGGATCACATTTTCTGAACCAAAAGCAAATACATGGTCATGTTCTGATGAATGTATAAGTACGTAGGAGGACAATGGGTGAACACACTGGGAAGAAGGGGAGGGGAAGTGGGCACAGTTGTAGGAGCAGATTTTGGGGTCATCCTATTAAAGAAGAACTCACGGGCTATGGCCCAAAAGGGCCAGCTTAACAAATGAAAAAATAGATACCTTCCAAAATGTGTGGCCTCAAGGAGGAAAGCTGGAGATAAATTGACTAAGGGCAACCTTCCACACTAATAACCACGTTTCTTTCCTTGATTGTCACTCACTCTGTTCTCTCTCTCTGGGCCATCCCCATCTCTCTCGCAGACACACATCATCCGAGGCACCCACAGTTCCCAGGGCTCACGTCTTAGGGAGTGAGTGGACTCAGCAGAAATTCATCAAACTCGAATAAAGTGGGAGGCACTTCCACTGGAAATGCACCCAATGTCCATTTCCTTGGGAATTTCAGACAGAATCGGGAGTGTTACTAACATGGTTGATGCTTTGAGAGCCCAGATTCTGGTCTGGGTGAAGTCTCGGCATCTGTTCAGGGTTGTCTGTGGCCTCGAGCTTCTTCCCTGTGGAGGCTGGGGGGCTTTCATGGATGCAGGGAGGAAGAGCACCTGTGACAAGCCGCACTGCTTAAATCCATCTGTGGGCTAGGCTTCCTCATTCACTTAGTATCTAGCGAAGCAGAAGGGCAGCTTCTTGCCATTCACCCAACACACACTTACCGAGCACCAAACATGTTGAGGTCATTGTTCCAGCCCCAGGGATAGGAGGTGAGCAAAGCACACTAAACCCCATGCACAGGGGCTTATTTCCTAGTGTCCTCTGCTCCTTGGTAATATTCTGCTCCCCTTTGAAGACCCACCTTGGAAACGACGTCAGCCACTGGTACGTACATGTGTGAGCCCTGTAGTCCATCAACACCTCTCCAACACCTACCGCGCAGGGTGCTGAACTCTGCAGAGTGTGAGAAACAGCCCTTCCCCCTAAGAAGCTCATGGTGTAGAAGAGGAAAAGTGATGGGTGAAGAGGTGCTCACGGTGCTGAGGGAACAACATGAGAAGCATAAGAGAGCGCTGCAGAGCACAGAGAGGCCTTACCCAGACTGAGGGAGGAGGCTGCGTCAGAGGAGGCCTCTCTGGGGGAGGATGGCAGGAAAGGCATTTCCAAGGGCTGACTGGGTCAGGGCGGGGTGGGGCCGGAGCCTTTGAGGGCCCATCAGTGTGCGGCAGCTCGTGGTGTTTCTGGAGAGCGGAGTGGGCAGCAGGGACTCAGGCCGGGCAGGTGAGGGTGAGCTGGGGGAGCGATCAGCCACAAAGGGCTCGTGGCCACATTTCGGGCACTGTCCTGAGACAGAGGACCCAGGAAGGGGTGATGGCTGTGGCTAGTGAGAAGCTGCCTGCCACGGTGGCCTCTACATGACAACTATGACAGTTTGGTCACACAAAAGTGCCCCAACCACCCCCATAGCTCCAGGAAACAGCCGGCCGCAGAAACCCTTTGCCCCTGTGTTGAATAATCCTTCCTGTTTTGAAACCGAGGAACTGCTGTCTGCCCCGTGCAGCTGCTGAGCGGTGGCTGAGTCTCCCTGAAGGCTCATTAGGATGTCTCCCCACGTCCCCGAATTCCACCTTAATAGAACACTTCTCAGTCCGAGCTTGTCTCAGTATTTCCTATTTTTACTTTATAAAACTGACTCTCCTGTGCAACACCTTTGAACCCCTGCTGAAGCGAAGGTGGCAGCAGATGGGGTCCCCTGCTGCAATTTATAAATTTTACACGAATAAACAGCTTCCTTACATTGATTTCAGACTCAGATCTGTCTTTGGCACTAGGAACCATACGATGGGAGATTTTGGATAACTATCACAGTAAGAATTTTTGGATAACTGTCACAATGAGAATAACTAATGCTGGCTGGGGATTTACAATGTGCCAAACCGATCTCAGCACTTTATATAATCTGCACAAAATGTTCTATTAAGTGAGTGCTATTATCTTCATTATCATTGTGACCATAACCATCTTCATTTTACACATTAAAAAAAAAAACCCAAAAAACTAAGGCACAGAGATAGTAATGAACTTGTCCGAAGTCACACAGCTGGTAAGTGATGGAGCTGGGATTTGAGACCAGAAATGCTAGCTGCACATCCCGCACTTTTGCCCATTATGCTATGTGGTTTTAATATCAAGGGGAGGTCTTTGCTCACATTTTTGAGGGCAAGGGGGTCCCTTGGCTTTTTTTGAGTAGGAAAATAATGTGCTAGAATTTCGACCTTTGAAGGGTTGACTTGCCATTTCTAAGGGATGACTGGGTCAGGCTAGGGAGGCTGAGGCAGGGTGGTCTAGACAGGGAGTCCAGGCAGGAATCCCTGACCCAGGGTGGCGGGGGCCGGGAAGGGAGTAAGCGTTAGCCATGACAGACCTCAACACACACACTGTCACTTTCCTAGGCTTGAGTACCTAATTCCAACCACGAACCTCAAAGGCAGGCAGGATGGATAGCAATCTACAGCAGATGAAGAAACTGAGATCAAGGATGGGTCACCTGTCTGGAGCCACTCAGCCAAGTTGTGGCAGAATCAGATTCCAGGAAGGGTTTGCTGGCTCTTGGTTGTAGGCCTGGGGGGGAGATGTAAGCCCTGGGCACAAAGCGGGAGTCCCAGGAGTACACTTGTCCCTCCTGCCTGGGAGGTGTTAGAGCAGCGCCAGCGCTGTCCTGCCTATGGCTCATGATAACAGTTTCTGAAGGGACATCAAGCTCGAGAGGCACATTTGTATACGGTATCCCTTTGTCCTCAGGACAAATGTGAGGCCAGGGTTGTGACATTCATTTTGTGGATGTGGTTCAGGAGGTTAAGTGTTTTGCTCAAGGTGACACAGCTGGTAGATGGAGAAGCCAGGTCCAGTTCTTGGCTTCTAAGTGGAGAGTGTGCTGAGTGCATGAGCCGCCCACATTATGCACTCCGGCATTGAGAATATTGGAAGACAATGAAAATGCCCCTAAGCGTGTGCATGTTTTCTTTAAGTAATAGCATAAGGGATAAATGTGAGACTCACAGTGCACTGGAAAGTGGGGGTGAGCTCTAGCATGGCCTTTTCTGATGTTCTGAGGTCACTTAGATCTTGTCTGGTCTGCTGCCAGGCTCTGCGAGGCACCAGGCTTGTTTTGACTCGTTGCCCCCAGAGTTCATGAGGATGAGAGTGTTATTAGAATCCGAAGTCAGCCATTGGCCAGTGCTGGGTAAACTGAAATCCGGACATATGTGGACATGCTTTGTCTCTCTGAAGAAGGTGACATCTCATCTGAGCACTTCAGGTCCCTGGAGGATGTTATCTGCTAGGAAGAGAAGAAATCACACACACCAGGTTATTGGTCTCCAGATGATTTTTGCTCTGGGGGAGAAGGCTGGAGAATTTGCTTTAGCGGAGGTACCTAAATGCAGGGAAATGCACTGGTGCTGAAATGTGTGTGCACACGTGTGTGCATGTGTGTATGTGCATGCCTGTGTGTGTACACGTGTGAGTTTGTGTGCTCACACATGTATTGATGTACACCCTGTGCACCTCCAGCCCTACTGGGGTCTCAAGGAGGAGCAGATCAAAACGCTGCTTTAGAAACAACTCCTTGCAAGGCCTTTATAGCCGTGGCCTGGCCCTGGGAAGCTTGGAGCATCAGATCATGAAGCAACATCTTACATTATGACTGCAGGAAGGGAGGTGGAGTGTCGGGAGGGATACTGACCCAGGAAGCAGACTCTGCAGCCTGGCTCCACACCCAGCCTGCTGCGTGACACCAAGAGACTCATCTCCCTCCCCGAGCCTCATTTTCCACATTTGTGAAGTTGTAGAACCGGACTCCTTGCTGTGCTCTTCCAGGCCTGTCGTGGATGCCGTGGCGTCTGACCCTCCCTCAGGACACTTTCCCACCTACCTCCCAGCTGCAGGAGTGTGGGAGCTTGTGGCTCTTCAGAAGTGAAGAGGGTCTCCTCATCCAAGGTCACCCTTCGCTCCCTGGGGGACTGGTCAATGCAGGGTGTCAGGCCCCCTGGCCTTAAGACAGGACACCTCTGCAGGCAGCCCAGCTGCAGAGCTCCCTGAGGTGTCCAGAAGGCCTTCCTTGTGACTGCAGCCCAACTTCCCTTCTAGACTCCTGCCTCCTTTCTACCCGCTTCCAAGCTGCCCAGAGTAGAGCACTCCCAGACCAAGGCTCGGAGATCTGCTCCTCCTCCCAGCTTCCCCTCAGGCTGCCCCAGCTACTAAGCCCTTCTTTTCTTTAAATTTGCTCCAGCCTTGGGGCCTTTGTACATTTTTTCTGTGAGAAAACTCTTCCTAACACCTTTCTGGGGGCTTCGTATCATTTAAATCTCATCTAAATGGTCATTTCCTCAGCAAAGCCTCCCCTGCCCACTCCCTGTAGGGCACCTCCTTCAGTTACTCTGAATACATCACCCTGTTTTGTTTTCCTCCAGGCCCCCATCACTCCCTGACTTTAGAATTATTCATGATTCAGTTGTATATTTTCCGCCACCTACTCTTACGGGACGCAAGTTCCCTGAGCTCAGGGACCCCAGTGGGCTTGTGGACTGCCCTGTCCCCCATGCAGCCCTGTCCCATTCGCTCCTGGAGCAAAGCAAGCCCTCGACAGGTCTGTGCACAGTGAACAGGAGACAGGGCGATAGCAGAACAGGCTTCTTATCCTAGGATTTGGGATACCCACGAACTTGGATGGTGCATTAATTTCCTGCAACTGCTGTAACAAATGACCCCAAATTGGGTGGCTCAAAACAATAGGAACTTGGTCTCTCACTGTTCTGGAGGCCAGAAGTCCTAAGTCAAGGTGTTGGCAGGGCCGTGCTGTCTCTAAAGGACCCTCCCTTGGCCACATCACTCCAATTTCTGTCTCGTTGGTTACATTGGCTGCGTCTTCACACAGCCTTTTCCTTTTCTCTGTGTCTCCCCTGTTCTGTCTTTTATAAGGACACCGGCTGTGGGATCATAGGACCCACCGGGGTAATCCAGAATGATTTCATCTTGAGCTCCGAGACTTAATCATGTCTGCCAGGACCACTTTTCCCCCCAAAAAGTTTACATTCCCTGATTCCGGAGATTAGGACACTGACACCATTCAACCAATTTGAGATGGGAACAAAAGTCTATCGTTATTTTCACTAACTTTTAACTGACATTTGGGATTTGCTTCAACTGTGAATATAGGTGCAAGCCCCAGTCTTATTGGCTGTGCCTGTGAACTTGTCACCAGTTGCCGTCACAGACATTTCCACTGTGGCAGAAATGCTCACTACTCTTGCAAAAACAGTTCTTATCGGACCCTTCATTAGCTCTTGTTATAGGATGTAGTAATAGGGAAACATGCACATTGATATTTTACTAATTTCTTTTTAAACTATTTTGATAACCATATTGCAATATAATTGGTATCTCTCTAACGCTGTGTGTTTTACTTTACACATTTAAAAATATTATTCTGAGAAGGAGTCCACAGACATTTCTAGAAAGCCAAGGGGGTTCATGACACAAAAAGAGGCTAAGATCCTAGAGGGTCTCTGAGGTGTGTTTGTATGTTTTTTTTAACCTTCACAAGTTGAGCATATTTTTTGATATGTGTCACAATATCAGAGGCAGGACAATGAGCTCTGTCCCCTACAGTACTGAGATCCAAGAGCAGGGGGCTGGTCTTGGAGAGAGGAAAGGTTAAATCTGCACAATACTTTACATCTCCCAAAGGTGTCCCTGTCATCGCGTGGTCTGGACAGAAGGCAGGGTGGCAGATCCTCTGGAAAGGGCTTTGGGATTGGCAGGAAGAGGATGAATTCCACTGCAGAGCTCCTGCACCCATAGCTGGCCCGAGAACATTCACAACATGTATACACGCACGAAAGATGGTCTGTGTAATGGGCCAGCAAGGCACAGCTCCTGCTCAAAAAGAAAAACCTCGATTAATAACATTAGCCTATTCTCTAAAAAGCTTCTTCTCATAATCTGGGGAAAGCTAAGGCTGAACCAACTCTGCAGAATTTCTCTTGCTGGAGCCTCATGACCGTGAGCCGCTCCAGGGCACGGTGGATCAGGCAGCCTCAGTCCATTAAAGTGGTGATAAATATTGCATACTCTGGGCTGCCGGGCACTGCTGGCTCCTGCTGGCTTCCCCAGCTGTCTGCAGCTGTGATGGGCTCGTCTCTCCATTAGCTGTGAGAATTATGTTAAAGCCAGACCTATGCCAGGTTGGTTGGCATTATTATCTTGCCCGCAAAAGAGATTAGATGACTCTCAAGAACTATGTTTATCTGCCCAGAGATTATTGCTCAGCCTGAGATATTCTGACGGCAAGGATGTTAAGCTTTAAAGAGGAACTGTGTATGATTTCAAATAAGAATCTCATACCTACTGCCCTTGGGGATGTGCATGAATCTGACTTGGAAGAACTTGTGTTTCATATGTACCTGCCTGTTGAGGCCACCTGGGAATGGAACTTTCAATGTTGGACTTGGGATGAGCTACATCAGCTGCTGAGGACATCACTCAGATCCCACTCGGTCTCAGCTCACTTACATGTGAAATGAGCTAACAGCTCCCTGATTCTTCCTACCATACAGGATACTCAGGGGCTGCAATGAGAGAGTGAATGTGAGCTCCCATGAGAACGTGAAGTGCTGCAGACGTGGGAGGGGTGATTTGTTGCTGTTTCTCGTGGCTGTGGGCTGCGAAAGTCACCTAACTGACCAATACTGGAGCTTCCGCAGCTTCCATCCTTCTGCTTGTTCCTTGTGCTCAGGGGTTAACCTCCGCTACCCCATCAGGGGGCTCCTCCCATGTCACTCATGGGGATTTCCTTCCCCTTGCTGGATCTGGAGTCAGACAGGGCCATGAGACACAGCCCCTGAGGAGCAGACAAGAGGGAATGTCAAGGTAGATGCTCCTGGTTTTGCAAAAAATGTCTCAAGATGGGAATTCTCCTCTCCTTTATTTTGGACAAATCACACAAGGACACAAGGCTCTGACAGACATCTCAAAACCATGAGGGCAGCATGGCCCACGTGCTGAAGATGGCAGAGTAGAAAGATGCAAATCCTCAGGGCTCTTGATGAGGTTGTCCGATTGGTGAATTAATACTGAAGCTACCTTCTCCTGATTTCCTTGTTCTGTGAGCTTATTATACTGCTTGTTGTTTATGTCATTTTTAGTTTACTATTATTTTTTTAAACATAAAAAGGTTTTATTTGAGGGGAGCAGGAATTTAATTGAATAGGCCAAATCTCATGTCATCATCTAATTCTTCGGACTCCTCCTTCTTCTCATCTTTCTTCTCCTCCGCTGCAGCACCTGGGGCAGCAGAGACGGCCGCAGCCCCGCCAGCAGGTACACTGGCAAGCTTGCCACTGCCCTGGGCAATGACACCTTCCATGTTTTCTCCATCCAGCTCACCGATGACCTTGTTGAGCTGGTTGTCAGCCCCCTCGATGCTGAAGCTGTCTGGGATCTTCTTGATGTTCTTGGCACTGGAGGAGGGGATGTCCGGAGGGCAGCCAGCAGGTAGGAAGCCACATAGGGTAGCAGATCTTGGCTCGGCAGAGAGGCCTCACACATGCAACCTCAGCAGTGTCAGGGAGAGAAAGCTAGTTGAATATTCTTACTTGCAGCCACAAGCATTCTAACTGATACAGAAAGTCCGTTAGAATCATGAGCAAATGGCGTCAGTCCATTTGAATAGCCCAGAAGGGGAAACTTTAGTGCATGGATTTGGTGATAACTGTTCTGCCTATCTAAGGATTTCTCCCTCACTTCTGAGTTTACAAATATGATCCAGATCCCAGTGACGTGGAACTATATATGCAAATCTGTGTTCACAGTGATGGCTGAAGCTGCCACGCTCACTCTGGCCCCCGGAGCTCTGACCAGCGTGGTCATGACAGTAGCTCCGAAGCTGTGAAGGGCAGATAGACCTGTGTTTCCATTAAGCCCCAATTTCCTCATTATTTTGCTTAGCTCCCATGCTGAGATCACTATTAATTAATACACCTATGATTATTAATGTGTGGTGACATTAATTAACTCCAGTCTGCTCAATGCCTCCTGTGTCCCAGGTCTGATCCTAGGCATTGTGCCGTATCTTGTCATTGACCCACCCAACAAGGCAGCCAGGTGGGTATTGTTAAGCACATTCTACAGAAAAGTACCCAAGGTTCACTGAATTCATTAATGTGCCCAAAGGCCCACATTCTGATCGGAAATCAGCAAAGGTAAGATATCTCTTTGGTAATTCTCCCTGGTTCAATTGCTCTGAGAGGAGTTTTGCAGAGGGAAGTATCTGTTTAGGATTTACAGGGGTTCTTGGATTATTCTGGTGGTAAGGGGGAAACAATATTAACCTTGGTGTCAAGGACCTGGGATTGAATCCTCCTCTTTCTATGGAGGTGGCGGTGATACAGGAAGTTGTCGTGGCTTGGATTGAGTTTCTTCTCCTTTCTTAGTCTTAGTCGTTTTTAATTTTTAATCTCCAAAAGGGATAATATTACTTAATCTTCAGGTAATTAATTATCAAAGGAAATCACAAATGTTATTTGTTAGAGTTACAATATAATAGGTGCTACAAAATTACTTTTAGTCCATTCATTCATTCATTCACTCTTCGCTCATCCCTGATATCAATTTCTGTGTCTACAGGATGCAGCATGTAAAACTCTGGCACTGGAGTTGAACAGACGAGGGCAGCAATGCGGCCCCACTGCTAGTGTCTGTGCAGTGGTGGGCAGGACAATAACCTCTGCAGGCCTCACTTTCTCATCTGTAACAGAAGCACTTCCTTTGCGACAGCCACACCTTAATAACTTTACGTGTGTTAACTCAATTATCTTTCCAGTAGCCTTCATGGTTGGCATATCATTACCTCCTATTACAGATGAGGAAAACTGAAGCACGGGGAGATCAAAAGTGTGGTCACGTCACGTGGCTAGTGAGTGTTGGAATTGGAAATTGATCCCGTGAAATTGAACTGCAAAGCTCACGGTGCTGTATGGCTATTTCTCCTTCTAGAGGTACTGGGAAGATTCAGCAGGAGTCAAGGGCACGTGACAGTGTGGTGAGCAGGTAACCAGAGTTTCCATGAATGTCAGCTTGACATGTCAGGGGGAGGATGCGGTGGTCACATGAGCAGGTTCCGGGGCTGGGCTACCTGGATTCTACCCCGTTACTAAGATGTACAAAATCTTGGGCAAGAGTCCCATTTTCCTCATCAGCAAAAGAGCAATAATAAGAAAATTCTACACATGAGAATTTTTGAAGATTAATCAAACTTAGAACAGGTAAAGTATTAGAATAAGACCTGGACCATTTTAATTGCATTCCAAGCATTGGCCTTTATTATAAAACTTCTTGCCACTTTCTGCCTGTGTCAGAGCTATCAGTGCACAAGTTACAGGTCTTCTACAGGGGTGGTGTCTTACTCACCATTGTCTCCTTGCAGCCCAGAGCTTAGCACTCAGCAGGGAGTCAGGGTGGGCAGGCTCACTAGAAATAGGTTGATTTGAATATCACCTGGGATGCTTTGGGTGCCGCTACCTCTTTGTGGCCCAGAAGTTCATGGGACCCACGCATTAACAAAGTCCTTCATGAGCAATCCGCTCACATAATGGGCTCCTGTGGAACAGATAAGTGCCAAACAGCATGGCTTGAGAGGGAGGGGTCGGAGCAGAGAAGCTGGGATCTTCAATAGCTCTTGGAACTCTGACATTAAAGACATTTGTAATTCACCTCTACATTCATTCAATCATCCGTGGTTGGGCGCGTCCATTTCTGTTTATCTCCTCAAGAGAGGAGAAGCTGCACATTTAATTACTCCTTCCTTTCTTCCTCTCTCCGACAGCGGAGAACCTGCGGTCAGGTGGGCATGGAACACACTCCAGCGTTTGTCTCTGGGAGAAGACAGATCGTGCATCCTAAAACTCTCCCTTCTCCTCTCCTTCCCATTCTCAGCAGCTCCTTTTAACTTGACCTCTCAAGTATCTCTGTACTGCACCCTCCCCTCATGCACGCACACCCTTGCCACCTGACCTCTGGTTTCCCGCAGCTATCCTCTCTCCCCACCTGTCCTCATTGCTTTGGTCTGGACTCCTGGAATTCATCCTCCATCCTGTGGCCAGAGCCATTTTCCTAAATATGACCATCTCCCTTCCCTGCTTGACAGATTTCAGTGGCTTCTACCTGCTCTATGCCAGGCCTTGGAGAGAAAGATTGAGCATACAGGCACATCCTGTGCCCTCCTGGAGCTGGCCAGCTGGTCTGTGCTTTTGCACACAGTTACGACATCATTCAGATGTTGGAGACTTCGCGTGTGTGCACAGGGAAGGCTCGCCTAGTCTGTCTAGTTGGGATAGATAATAGGCTGCCTGGGGAAACGCCATGGGAGCCGAATGCTGATGACAAGGAGGAACTGACCGGGCTCTGCAAGGCACACCAGAGAGAAGGAACAGCATGTGCTAGGACAAATGGGGGTGGGGGCACATGGCTCTGTGTTCCCACAGCACGTGTGCATGTTGCCACCTGAATGATGATCACTTATTTGTTTGTATGCACTGTCCCCAGAGTTCTCTGAGGCCAGAGGTCCTGTCTTCCTCTTATTCCTCATTCCAGTGCTCAGTGGACCCTCAGTAAATATTGTTATAAGTGGATGATTAAATGAAGAAATGGACAACCTCTTTTTCGCCTCTTTATCATTTGTGTGCAAACTCTCCCCGCCTCCCCCCTCCCCATTCCTTTATGGCCTTTGTGACCTTCCCCGCTCAGAAATGCAGAGT
Source organism: Avahi laniger (assembly GCA_963575035.1). Classification (NCBI taxonomy): domain Eukaryota; kingdom Metazoa; phylum Chordata; class Mammalia; order Primates; family Indriidae; genus Avahi; species Avahi laniger. Next base: position 10,878 of record CAUYSK010023571.1, on the reverse strand, counting down.
CCCTCCTTCCTTTTAGCTCTGCTTGAGACCCACCTGTTCTGAGTTAAACACAGATAACTCAGTGGGAGCAACTACAGGTGGACACAAAACTCTGCAAATACCACCATTTGGAGACGAGATGCCTGCACTCCCTGTATTCTGAGGGAATGTGTAGTTAGAGTGTTCCGTGAAGGAGCAGATGTGGGGGGGGTGGAGTATGTGATTCCTCCTGGTTTAGTGGAAGTTATATTACAATATTCGGATCCAGGTTGTAGGTTCTAATCGTCTACATGGTCATTTATTGCTATGTGGTCACTTGATTCCTCGGATCCTCAGCAAAGTGGTCATAAATGCCCCCATGGGAAGATTGTTGTGAGGATTAGATATACTGCATTTAAAGCACTGGCATCTAAAGTTTTGATTATCTTCATGTCTGAGCTCATCTGTTACAATGCTCAGGGGTTTGTCGCATGCCAATGAAGGGCACTGACAACATCGGGTTGGAACCGTGAGCTAGACCTGGCCAGGGGCCCCTTGAGCCATGACAAGGGCAGACTTGTGCCAGGGGGTCTTGAGCCAGCAGTGTACTAGTGAAGCCTGGTGCCCACCCTGATGTCTTCTGAACAGGCCTTGGGGAGGGGTTGGCAGAAGTCAGTCTATAGAACTCAGCTGCGCTGGATGACTGAGTCTGCTTGTTTTCCCTGGGCCCCGCATCTGGACGCATCCAGCCCAGCACTGATGTATCCGAAGCTGAGGCCTCAGGGGGGCCACGGAGGAGCTCTCTTAGGAGCCTGCCCAGCTCCACGCTGTTTCCCAAACTCACACTTCCCTCCAGGCCCTGACTAGTGTCCTGGGGGAGGGTGCAAACCAAAGTAGCCGCTCGTTATGGTGTGTCTGAGTGGACACACCACATGTGCTAAAACATTTAATTTCCTCCTTAGTCCTTTAAGGCAGTGGCTCTCAACTGGGGGTGATGTCCACTCCCATAGGATGCTTTTCAATATCCAGAGACATTTCGATTAACAAAAACCACATGATCGATGCCGAAAAGCATTGGGTAAGATCTGGAACCCCTTCATTATAAAAAGGTTCAGCAAATTAGAGACAGAACTTTCTCAACTTGATGAAGTTTATCTACGAAAAACCCAAGGCTGATGCTCTGCTTAATGGTGAAAAACTGAAAGCTTCCCCCTTCAGACAAGGAACAAGACAGGAATGTTTGTTCTCACCACTGTCATTCAACATCACACTAGGGGTTCTGGCCAGGGCAATCAGGCTGAAAGAGGAAAAAAAAAATCAAATTAATAATTAAAAAAAAGATGTCCAGATTGTAAGTCTGGTGAAGAGAGGAGGCGCAGGTGGCCGCCTGTGACTGCAGCAACCAGTCCAGGTTGTCTTTGGCGTTGCCAGACATCGGGGGCGGCTCAGCTGGCTCCAGGGCCATCAGGAGTTCTCATACCTCTCCTTCCACCCCCATCACCATCCAGGAAACTTCTGGGGACAAGGGCCTGGCAAGTCAGCTGTGGAGCCATGTGCCAGAATTTATTCCTTTGATACAGAGATAATTGGCTCCTCCTTCTCTCCAGGCATGATACTACACCCAAGAAATACAGACGTGAATAAGATGTGGTGCCTGCCCTAGAGGAACGTTCCATGGAATGGAGGAGAAAGAACCTGATCAAAGCAGTGTGGGTGTAGTGCTGGCTATGATAGAGGAATATACAAGGAAGTCTTCCTGGAGGACGAGGTACTTGGGATATGCCTAAAAATCTGAGTCTGTTTATCAGACAGAAAGATACAAAGCTGAGAATCATTAGATTGTTGGCTCTGTGTTCTCTGAGCTAGGGTAGATTGCATTCCTGTGCCCCCTGACATGTTTCGGCCAATGAAACATGAATTGAATGGAAAGTTTAGGAGACAGTGCATAGTTCGCCACATTCTTTACTTCTTGCTGTGGTGGCCGTGCAAGTACAGGTGGAGATGAAGCTTCTATCAGTTAGAGTCGTAGAGTGACCACAACAAGCAAACAATTCCCCCACCCCTGCTCCCCAGCGGCAAATTTGGGCATGCAGAATGAGATTTAGGGGATGTTTGTTTCTGCAGTGTAACTTAGCTTGTCCTGACTAATACACAGAGTCATCACCAAGGGGCAGTGAGAACAGCAGAAGAAAATGCCTGGAGGTGAGAATCAGCCTCTTGGATCTAGAGAACGTTAAAAGCTTAGTATGGCTGTTGTATAAACTCTGACACAGGAAAATGGAGATGTGGCAGAGTTGAACGTGGAGGCTCTGCTGTGCTGCACAGACAGCTGCATCTTTTTCTTATGAGCAGCGGGGAGCCACGAAGAGTTGCATTTTGGAAAAATCACTCTTGCTGCAATGTGGAGGATGGATCTCAGGGGAATAGACCTCAATGCAGGGACGCCCATGAAGAGTCTGTCTTATCAGGTGAAAAGGGAAGGGGGCCTGAGTTAGGCCCACAGCATAGGATGGAATAGAGGGGACCCACAGACAGAGAGTTCAGCAGGCCAGAATCTGCAGGGCTGTACACAAGGATGAGGGGGAAGAGAGAGAGAGAGGCTCACTCCTATGCCTGTGTTTTTCCAGTCACTCAGCTAGTTTTCTTTGCGTAAATGTTTTTGCATCCATCCTATAATTTGATCCTCAAAATCACCTTCTAACTTAGGTTGGGCACATATCATGTCTACTTTACAGAAGAAGAAACTGAGTCTCAGAGAGGTAACAGGATGGGTTGCTTTAAAATCAAAGTACTCAAGCCTTCTAATAGCTTGCTCTTTCTCTAAATCTCTGACTTCAGTCACTTAGATATTTTAGGAGTGGAAGTAGGTTTTTTACAGGGGGTGGAGTAGCAAGGTAAGAGGATTGGTATTGGGTGGGGCTGTTGATTTTCAGCCATAGCTACCCAGCTGATTGATCTATGAGGACTTAGGCATATGTCATACATAAAAAGCAGTATGCTCAAAGGAAGCCCCATATACCAAAGTCTGGATTTATAAGACTCAAATGAGTGATTGTTATTCCGTTGTTCAAGGCTTTCTTCCCTCCTGACTCTATCAAAGTATCCCTCATAGCGTTTCTTAAAAGAGTAATCTCAGTCTCCCTTGATGATTTTAGAATGCAATTTATTGCCAACATTTTATTAGCACTCTACTGCTTAGCAATGCAGTCCATGCTCAGAATGGCATGTATCCACTCGTGGAACTGTGCCAGCTTGGGAACGTCACTGGCTTGGTATTTCCAGTTGTCTTCATGGTTGCTTCAAACAGAGACACAGTGAGTAGAATCAATTGTGTATTTTAAAGTGGCCCAATTACCTCAAATCAGACTTAGTGTACACCACCCTACAGAACTGCATGGGCAGAGAGGACGTGGAGAGATGGTGGTTGGTGAATTCGGTGTTTTGGGCTCTCCTTGACTTCGAGCAAGCCCGAACCTGGGCCAGCATATCCCTTCTCTGCATCTCACTTTTGTCTTCTATAAAGTGGGAAGATGGACAAGCTAATGGCTTGACACTCTGTATTTATTTCTTTAATTGCTTGTCTATTTGTTTAATTTTTAATTTTTTTTCAGCTACTAAAAACCTCTTCTCCCAAAACACAATATTATGCAGAAACCCCAAATATAAAACAAATAAGAGCAAGCAGCTGTGGGCTTGAAGCTCCTACCCTGCCGTCTATCCTGTTATTCCCTTGGCAGCCCTTGGGAAACCAGGCCACGGAGGACAACTGAAATTCTCAGGGTTAGGTGGTCGCTCTGGTACCTTCTAGTCTGGGGTACACCTCGAAGGTCTGCATCTCTAACCTGCTTCAGCCACTTAGCAGCTCCGAGAGCTCCAGTAGGTCCTGTAGGTCAGGGGTCCCCAACCTTTTTGGCACCAAAGACTGTTTTCATGGAAGACAAATTTTCCATGGACTGGGGTGAGGGGATGGTTTCCGGGTGATTCAAGTGCTTTACATTGATTGTGCACTTTATTTCTATTATTACTACATTGTAATGTATAATAAAATAATTATACAGCTCACCATAGGTTGGGGGACCCCTGTTCTAGGTACATCAGGCCTCTGCTTCTGCAAAGTGGGGGCTTTCATATTGCACATGGAGGATTCTGAAAAGAAAAAATCCAGCATATTCTTCAGAACACACATGTGTGTTTACTGTGTGTGTGTGTGTGTGTAGATGCTGACACTCAGCACTAAATACATGCTAGGACTCATTAAAACACTTTACTTATAACTCATTTAATTCTTTTAGGCTGTGAAGAAAGTGCTTTTATTCCCTCTCAGTTTACAGGTGAATAATCTCAATCTCAGAGAGATTAAGTAACGTATTCAAGGTCAAGAAGCTAGTAAGCAACGGATATGAACATTGGAAGTTTTGCACAAATTTGGTACAGACCTGGTCTAATAATTAAGTAGAATGTTTTAATAAGCTGGAGACTCAATCCCATACTCACTATTCATGTGGTCTGACATAGCGATCTGCTGGTGTGCTGGACAGATTGCAATGTGGCTTCCGTAACACCTGCTTCCTGATGTTCATTCTTCTAACCAATAGGACATGGCAAAGGACACACATTCCATACAGTTATAGAGCTTGTCTTATTGGAGTCTTCCTCTCCCTTGCTGGGTTGATACAGTAAGCAGCCCTGCTGAAGGCCCCCATGGCAAGGAACAGAGGGCAGCCTCTAGGAACTGAGGCTGGTCCCCAGCTGACAGCTGCCACGAGGAGCTGAGACTCTCGGTCCTGCAGCTGCAGGGAAGCGAATGCTGCCCACACCCACACGGGCTTGGAAGCAGCTCTTCTCTGGCTGAGTCTCCAGATGGGAACTCAGCCCTGACTGATTGTTCCACTGTGGGCTTGCAGCCATCCCTGAACTCCTGACACCCAAAACTGTGAGATAATAAGGGTGTGTTGTTGTAAGCCACTAAGTTTTCTGTAATATCGTTAACACAGCAATAGATTACTAGTACATTTAAGCCTTTTTGTTTTTTCTCTTTTGTTTTTTTCACCATAATATTTATTATTTAAAATATTCTTCTATTAGGCTGAATGCTCTTATGGGCAACAATTAGAGATGCAAAACTTTAAGTGAAAACTAGAGACAACAGAATGATATCCTGAGTCTGGATCCAGCATCCCCAGTGCCTTCAGCTCTCCTTCCCCAAGGAGTAGCGTCCAGTCCCTCGTGGATGCAGCCCCTTTGCCGAACGTGGCACAGCCTGCCTCTGTCCCACTGGAAACACTGTGGCCAGCACACAACGCACGCTCTGCAGAGTGAGGGGCTTTCTCTGTGGCACCGATTCTTCTCTCTTCTGCAAGCCACATCACTGATTCCTTTCAGAGAACTGTTGTTCACCGCTCTTGGTCCATGTAGTTTAGGTGGGGTCTAGGATGAGTTGGGTCCTTGTGTCATGCTGCGTGTCCTATTTTCTCAGTTATCTGGATGGATCAGAGATGAACATAGCCCCTGGCAGGCCAATGGGATTCATGGCTGGGACTCCTGCTGTACCTTCTGGGAAAGGAGCACCTGCTTTCTCTGCAAGGATTGTCATCTTCCATGAGGTTCCTGCCAGTATAGGAGTGGTCAGGTGTCCAGATGTGCAGAGAGAGCCAGTCCTGGGGTGATGCCAGCAGAGGAAAGCAGAGCTGAGGGACAGAATGAGAGTCATCATATCCTTGTGACCAGTCCATGGGGCCTGATTCCATGCCTACGCTTTTCAGCTTCCTAAGTTGAAACATTTCTTTTTGTGCTTAAGCCAGTTTGAGAATGGTTTCCATCTCTAGCCACAGAAAGAGACCATTGGCACACACCTGCTGAGGGTTAGCAGTCGCTGTAAGTAACCACTGTTCCACAGACATGCGCACGACTTACTACACAGGCACTAACATAGCATGACAGTTATTTTTGTCAGGCATGTAACACTGTTGACCAACAAAACTAATGGTAACCATACTTACCATGTGCTAAATCCCAGCTTTGTGGCAGGTGAGAATCACCCTCTTCTGCAAGTGATCTCACGGAAGCCCTGCACGACCATTCGAGAAATGATGAGAATGGTGGTCAGCCTTGGCGGGCACCAGCTGTGTATCAGGCTCCATGCTAAGCCCTGTACACAAAGGATCTCATTAAATTCCCGCCAGCTGTCTTGCAAAGGAGGTGACAACTTCCTCCCTGTTTTAAGATGAGGCGGATTCTACACTTTGATCCTGCTGAATTCCTATGTCTTTCTCACAGACGCAGCTGCATGGCCACACAAAGTCCTCAGGTGCTAACTGGAAGAAATGCCCACCCCGTGCCCTTCCCCAGGGCACACAAGCTGAGGGCAGAGAGGGCTGAACCTGTACGTCTTGTGTCCTCTGCTATTTGTTGCTGGGAAGAGCTGAAACCTTGGGCAGGCATGTGACCCTTGGGGCAGCTGGTTGGGGAGCTGGGGGTTAATGCCAGGCATGGCAGTTACAGGAATCTCTTGTATGACACAAAGTGGCTGGTGCTGTCTATAAACACACCAGTGTTCATCCTTCACCCGTAGGGTGCCCTGTGTCCTTGTAGGGACTTAACCCCCTCTGAGGCCTTAGGCACATCTGTCTACTGTCCTGGGTTCATTTTGGCAACTGGAAATCATAGAAATTCATGTCTGAGCTGTTTTCTGGCTCTGGCATGCAGGAGAATGAATCTCTCTGGTGCAGTGCAGGTGGATGAGGCTGTAGATCAGGGATCAGATTAGGAAGGATTTTTGATGCCAGTCTTAGACTGGGAAAAGAAAATTCACCCAGGAACGTCTCACATCTTACCTTACTGTGTCCTCATAGCAACCTGAAAGGGCAGATGTATTGTCAGATTTTTCTGCAGCATAAAGCAATCCCCAAATGTCAGTGATTTATAAGAGTGGATTCCAAACTTGAGCCTGAATCAGAATTGCCTAGGGGGCTTGCTGAAACACAATCACTGGGCCCCACCCGCAGTTTCTGATTCAGAAGGCTTGGATGGGGACTGGGAACTTTGCATTTCTAACAAATTTCCAAGTGAAATTGATGCTGTTGGCTCATGGACTGAATGTTGAAAATTACCGGTTTACAGAGCAGACATGTATCCCTCACTCGCAGCTCTGGGGGTGGGCTACAGGGCTCTGCTCTAGCTGCAGATGGGGTCCAGGACTGTGCCACTTATCTCTTGCCCCAGAACTCGGGCAAAAGGAGCCTTCTTGAGCATGATCTTTTAATAGTGCCTGGCAGGGCAAGCTAAACCAGCCCTGCACATTTAGCATTTCTGCTTCGATTTGGTGTATGTCTCACTTCATCTGCCAACGCAAGTCACAAGTCTTAGGCGAGCATCATTGGGATGGGGAAATATATTTCTTCTGTTGAGGCAGTGGGAGGAGAGAACAAATATACAATATAGATGTTGTTACTACTTCCATTAGGCAGATGATAAAATTGAATTTCAGAGCAGCTAACTGACTTGCCCAGCATCACACGAACGACAGAACCAAGACTTGAACCTGGAGCTCTCTGAATTGGCAAGGTGATATGGAGGTGGAGAGATGAGTCAGCCTGATTGCTGCAGGTGTCAGATGTCCTTCTGGGTCCTTAGGAGGCCGTCGTGAGAAGAGAGCAAGCTCTGCATTCAGACACAACTGGAATCAAATCTTGATTCTGTATATCGGTTGTATAATCTGGGACAGTCACTGACCTTTTTCAGCCTCAGTTTCCCCTTTTGGAAGAACAAAGGTATTAATCCTTAGTTCACAGTATTGTAATAAGAATCAGGTGTAGTGCAAGCAAAGTGTGATTCAGAGGGTGCCCTTGAGAGGAAGAACATTTGAAATTTTAAAAGAATGAAGCAGGTGGTAAGACCAACCAGCAGTAGAAGACATTATTTGGAGCTGAGGGGACAGAGGCGCTACCCACTCCTCTCCCCACTGGCCCTGTAGACACCTGTAGACATTTGCCTGTTTAGCAGACCAGCCTCTCTCCATTGCTCCCTCTACGTTAGACTGGTGAAGAACTTGTCCTTTCTGAGCCCCGGTGCCCAGACCAGTCTCTGAAGACCTGGGATCCCAGAATGATCGACTCTGCATTTTCTCAGGCATCGTCCTATGTGTATCCCCCCAGGATTAGGGAGAGGACCTGAAACTTAGTATGTGCTCAGTAAACGCTATGTGAATTACATTCTTACCCACACTTACAACCTCAGTTCTCTCCCTGGGAATGGAGACTTGGGCATCTTTCAGTTCTATTCCATGAGGCTTTAGTGGACTTATTTTTTCCTTGGCATGCTTTGCACTGGAAACTATTTTCTTTCCTGTCATCTCCTGTCAACCTGGCTAGCCCAGAAGTGTGGGTCATGTGCTAAAGTGCTAAATGTGCAGGGCTGGTTTAGCTTGCCCTGCCAGGCACTGTGGTCTCCTGGGTAAGGGTGAGAACTTCTTCTTCTCTGTGGCCTGTTCTTTCCATCATAGCAAGTTGGGAGAAGTTGCCACAGTGCATCCATTCATTCATTTCTTCATCACCCTTTATGTGGTGCAGGCACACATATGCTATTAGGGTGATTACTCAGATTGTGGACTTTCAGTTAAGGAGACGGCTTTCAAGCAGCCACACGGGTTCAATTGTGACTGTCACTGAACTGCTGCCACATGCCGGCCATGGCCACACATTCTGGTTTTTCCCTTTCCAGCATCCATTCCCTTTTTTTGGCAATAGCTCACTGGTGCTTCTCTCCTGAAATCTTTTCTGTTCACTCTCAAAACATGTTTTGTGGATGAGACTGATTACACCCCTGGCCTGGCCAATCAGAGCACCACATGTTCCTGGCTACAAGTGACGCTTTGACTGTGGGCACATGATCTGACTCAGCCAATCAGAGAAAATAGGGCTCCTGATTGGAGAGTGTGTTGGAAATATGGGGAGTAAGCTTAGAGTTGTGGGCAGCCATCTTGCCACCATGAGGTGGAAACCCTGTCTGAGAATGGAGCAAACACAGAAGACAGAAGCAATGTGAGGAACGTGAGATCGAGTCTGAGAAACAGTGCTCGAGATCTGGGTTGAGACATGCCTCAAGGCAGTGAGGCAGGCTTGATTTCCTCCCTTCGTCCTTCCTTCCTTCCTTTCTTCCTTGCCACAAGGTTTCACCTTATGGTGGCAAGATGGCTGCCCACAACTCTCCCTTCTTTCCTTCCTTTCTCCCTTCTTCCCTCTCTCCCTTTTCTCCCTCTCTCCTTCCTTCCCCTCTTCTTTTCTTCCCTTCCTTCCTTCCTTCCTTCCTTCGTTTCTTCCTTCCTTTGTCTTTTTTTCTCTCCCTGCTAAACCATTTGAGTTATTATTTTTTGCACCTGATAACCAAAAAGTTACAACTAATACATACACATTGTCAATTTACTCCTCACAATGATTGTGTGAGTTAGATATTATTGGTCCCATTTATAGATTTGGAAAAATGTGGTTCATAGGGTCAGACAGCTGTATAGTGACACAGTGGGGTGTTGAGAGTCACCTGGTTCTCTTTACCAGCCTTCACATAACAAAGAAAGTGCCAATTAGCAAAGGCCAATAGCAGTTTTACAAACAAACTGAATTAAGCTCATTTCTTTCTTTCTTTCTTTCTGGATTCATGATCCACAGAAATGATGAGATGGTAAGTGTTGTCTTACACCTCTAAGCATTAATTTGTTACACAGCAATTGAAAACAGATACAGATGCCTTTGAAACACCCTGGTGGATAAGGCTATAAAGTATATCTCAGCATCATCTAGATATCTGATGAAATTTCTCTTGATATTCTTATGATGTGATTATAAAATATGGGATGAATAAGAGTACACTTGGCAATGACATTGTAGAACAATTCATCTCCAAATGGATGGTAAATTAATGTTAAAGAGAAGGGTTGCTTGGTTCTCATTCCTATCCTACTCAGTGACGATATGGCACAGAAGGCCCACACAGCACATCTAAAGACACTACTACTGAAAATGAAGATGGATTTGCGACATAATCCCCATAACAAACTAGAAAAATGGAATGGAACGCTCAATGCTACAAGAAAATTTCATTGGCATTGTCTTATTAAATCTTCAAAATTGTACAGTCTATTACTACAGATGAAGAAACCAAGATGAAGCCATCTGTTTAAACGCATAAAGACGGTGTGAGCGGGCCACAACTTCAGTCATGCCCTGCGGCTCCTGGCCCACCCTTCCTTTCACTGTGTCGGAGATTTCGAGAGTCTGGAAGAAAAATGGGTGAAAAAAGTTTATGTTAAACTCTTGAAAATTCACGACCCTGTAGGACTATGCAGTCCGATATGGTGGCCACAGCCTCATGTGGCCGTTTAAAGTTATTATGTTACTCAGTTCCTCAGCTGCACTGGCTACATTTCAAGGGCTTGATAGCCACATGTGGCCAGTGGCTGCTGTACTGGGCAGTGCCGATACAAAACATTCCCATCGCCACGGAAGGTTCCACTGGGCAGTGTTGCTGGACGGAAATGCTGCTCCTTGAGGAACGGAAGCAAGTTCATCAGTGTGAAGGATCCTCAGCTGCTCTTCACCAAAACGTGGGCGCACACACGCACTGTCACACACAGACACACGCACACTCACACACACTCTCTCACACTATCACATACACACTCACATGCACACACACACACTCTCACACACAATCACATACACACTCAGCACACTCACATGCACACACACACAAACACACACTCTCACACACACTCTCGCACACACACACTCACACACACTCACTCTCACACTATCATAAACACACATGCACACACACACTCTCTCACACTATCACATACACACTCACATGCACACACACACACTCTCACACACAATCACATACACACTCAGCACACTCACATGCACA